>LR812533.1:56463170-56478192 GCA_903798195.1 Danio kyathit | reverse complement strand
CAGTTAGGACTAACGAAAACCAGAAACAACCATCTAACTAATTCTGTGATGACTTGTTGATATTTGTGCAATAATTCCAAAATGAATGTCGAATAATTATAAAATATTAATGATGACGAAGATAACAATAATACTAACAATGTATTACATTTCTCATTATCATGCTAATAATAATTATAATAATTCCTTACATTTATATAGCGCTTTTCTAGACACTCAAAACGCTTTACATATTGGGGGGAATCTCCTCATCAACCACCAGTGTGCAGCATCCACCTGGATGACGCGACGGCAGCCATTTTGCGCCAGACCGCACACCACACACCAGCTGATTGGTGGAGAGGAGACAGAGTGATGAAGCCAATTATGATATGGGGAGGGTTCGGAGGCCATGATGGACAGAGGCCAGTGGGCAGATTTGGCCAGGACGCCGGGGTTAAACCCCTACTCTTTCTCGAAGGACATCCTGGGATTTTTAATGACCACAGAGAGTCAGGACCTCGGTTTAACGTCTCATCCGAAAGACGGCGCTCACTGAGCAGTATAGAGTCCCCGTCACTATACTGGGGCATTAGGACCCACACAGACTGCAGGTTGGGCGCCCCCTGCTGGCCTCACTAACACCATGCTGCCTTGAATGTGCTTGAATGTGAGTTATCTGCTATAAAAAGTCCTACTGTTACTTTATGAGAAAATAAATCTATAGTTTGCATCAAATAAATATGAAGCATTGCAGGAAGAAATATTTATTTTGCACTATTGTTTTGTATGCATGTCAATTTAATAAACAAAGAATGGACAAAAGAAAGTATGAAAAGTCTCACATCTGCACTACTTTAAAAGTTTTGGTTTGGTCATTTTAAAGGCTCATGCTGTGTCCCAATTTGCATACTTATACTACGACCTAAAAGTATGTACTTTTTTGTGGAGGAAAAATATATACTTTTGAGTGTGAAACAGAGAGGTATGCAAGCTTTGGGACATACTACTTCCTCGTTACACAGATCGTTGTGTTGCTTAGTTAAGAGCCCTGTCAATCATCCACATTTCTGTCGCATTTAATTTCCTACCTTATTGGAGAAGCAGCAGCAGGATAATCTCCCATTCACGAGTCTTTCATGCAGAGAAATCTCCTCAGGTGTTTGGATAATTCTGCATTCAGACGGAAAGTCCAAACTCGTCTTTATATAAGGTCAGTATTGTTGTTGCAGATGAAATATAACACAGACAACGCTATTTAAATATTCTCCAGTGGGCTAGATATTAATTAACAGTCATACAAACATCTTTACCGAAGCCTCTCTGCTTGACCGTTGGTCTCGCGCGTCCATCATGTTTGTAGTTTGTTTACACTTTTCCCACGCATTTTGTAGTTCTAATCGAATTCACGTCCAACGCGCAATGTACTGTGGGCAATATCAGCGGTTAGAGTATGGACGCTTCTACACTTAAAATTTTAACCGGAAATAGTAAACCATCTGGGAATTTTTGGCATACTCTTTTCAATATACTACGATTTGGGACATACTAATTCTATTTTCACATACTATTTAGGAGGGATAGTATGCGGATTGGGACGCAGCATCAGTCTCGTTATGTGCTGATTTTCATTTCTCTGTGTTTGTGGAAAAAAGCAGGCGAGTCAGCCGACCCATATAAGCGGGGCAAAGCAGGATTCTCGCGATGACCACCGGCGCAATACCGTTCATGAGTCGGAGTTTCAGTTTAAACTTGGTAAAGGCGAGCTTCTTTGGCGATGATGTGTACAGTGTTAGATTTTACATTAGCAGCCATTTGCCCTAAAGGCCATTAAACAGCTGATCCACTGAGTCTTTCAGCACTCTCTCCGAAAACACTCTATTGATCTCGGCTGGTGAATCAACATTCACCGCATAATCGCTCTTATCGGCGCCATTATTTGTAACTTTAAGTGGATTTGCAAACCTGTGTACTTTTCATGTACTACTTCTTCCTCAGACTTCAGCAGTTTGCAGTTCCCGCGGTCACAGCCCCCTGTCATCTCAACAAGGTGCGTCTGAAAAGCATGAGCGTGCTGCGTTGCGTGCGCGTCCCTCCATTAAGAATAACGAACTTGCACAAGCTTGCCTTAGTTAATAGCCTCAGTCATAGTTAATCTAGTGTGCGTGGTTATTAGTCTCCGTGACAAACTAGCACACAGTTAGCATAACTGTTTAGTTGCAGCAGTTTTGTTCCGTGCAGAAACGCGGTTTGAGAAGCCTTTACGATTAATTAACCGTGAATAATTAAACCGCGGTTAATAGTGAAACCGGTTAATCATTGCATCCCTACCACAAACCACCTCCAAAGAGCTCCAGGAATATCTTACTGTTACTAATGTCATTGTAGATCGTCCCACAGTTCAGTTTACTCTTCACAAAGAACTGCTCGATGGAAGGGTGATGCAGAAAAAGCCTGCCAACAAGAAGAGTCGTTTGAGGTATGCAAAGGCTCATCTGGATAAACCTGAATCATTTTGGAAAAATATACTCTGGACAGATGCCACAATCATAGGCGCTTTGCATGGTGGAAAATGAACACAGCATTCCAGAAGAAGAACCTGCTCCCTACTGTAAAATATGGTGGAGGGTCCATCATGCTGTGTGGATGAATGGCAAGCACAGTTACTGGAAACCTTGTGAGAGTTGAAGGTCGCATGGATTCCACCCAGTATCAGCAGATTCTGAAGAACAATGTTCAGGAGTCAGTCAAGTACCTGAAGTTACAGCAGGGTTGGATGTTTCAGCAGGACAATGAACCAAAGCTCAGTTCCAGATCTACCAAGGAATTAATGCTTTGACATGATACAGTGTTCTGGAATGGGCATCCCAGTCCCAAGACTTAAATATTATTGAAAATCTATGGATTGATTTGAGAAAAGCCGTTCACGCTCGGCACCCATCAAACCTGATTGAACTGGAGAAATTTTGCAAGGAAGAATGGTCCAAAATGTCTTCAGCAAAAATTCAGGGACAAATCCTTGGCTATAAGAAACGTCTATGTAGCAGAGGCCAGCTAGTGAAGTGCTGTGCAGGTAAACCTCACTCCTCTGACCTCGACTCCTTTGCGACAGACGCTAGAGGCCATGGTCTTTAGCCTTCTTAGTAGAGCAACCGACTCCCATGCAGAAAGTCACCGGTTTGATCCTTAGAGCGGGTTGGGTGGTGTAGGACCGGTGGGGTTATATTGGTGCCGTGACCCGGATGGGAGTGAGGTTTAGGGGGGTGATTGTAGCAGAGGCCAGCTGGTGAAGTGTGGTGCAGGTAAACCTTACTCCTCTGACCTCGACTCCTCTGTGGCAGACGTTAGAGGTCATGGTCTTTAGCCTCCTTGGTAAAGCAACTGACTCCCATGCGGAAAGTTGCCTGTTCGATACCAGCTCAGAGCGGGTTGGGTGGTGTAGGAGCGGTGGGGTTACATTGGTGACGTGACCTGGATGGGAGTACGTTTTAGGGGGGTGATTGTAGCAGAGGTCAGCTAGTGAAATGCTGTGCAGGTAAACCTCAGTTCTCTGACCTCGACGACTCTGCGACAGACGCTAGAGGCCATAGTCTTTAGC
The DNA here is from genome assembly GCA_903798195.1 of Danio kyathit. Classification (NCBI taxonomy): domain Eukaryota; kingdom Metazoa; phylum Chordata; class Actinopteri; order Cypriniformes; family Danionidae; genus Danio; species Danio kyathit. The sequence continues at coordinate 56,474,615 of LR812533.1, read as the reverse complement.
CTCATTGGTAGAGCAACCGACTCGCATGCGGAAAGTCGCCGGTTCGATCCCAGCTCAGAGCAGGTTGGGTGGTGTAGGACCGGTGAAGTTACATTGGTGCTGTGACCCCGATGGGAATGAGGTTTAGGCGGGTGATTGTAGCCGAGGCCAGCTAGTGAAGTGCTATGCAGGTAAACCTCACTTCTCTGATCTCGACTCCTTTGCGACAAACGCTAGAGGCCATGGTCTTTAGACTCCTTGGTAGAGCAACCAACTCTCATGCGGAAAGTCGCCGGTTCAATCCCAGCTCAGAGTGGGTTGATTGGTGTAGGATCGGTGGGCTTACATTGGTGCCATGACCCGGATAGGAGTGAGGTTTAGGGGGGTGATTGTAGCAGAGGCCAGCTAGTAAAGTGCTATGCAGGTAAACCTCACTCCTCTGACCTCTAAAGTTGCTCTAGCGACAGACGTTAGAGGCCATGGTCTTTTGTTAGAGCAACCGTCTCACATGTGGGAAATCGCTGGTTCGATCCCAGCTTGGAGTGGGTTGGGTGGTGTAGGACCAGCGGGGTTACATCTACAGGCTGTTATTTCAGCAAAAGCTGACTCTACAAAACATTGATGTCAATATTCTGTTAGGGTGCCCACATTTTTGCACCTGTATGTTTTTGTTACGATTTAAATTGCATTGCATCTGTTGATTAAATAATTGTCAGAACAGATTTTTTTGTTTTTGCCTTGGATATAAAGTATATCCAAATGAAATTGCTGATTTGAAAGGCCAGCAGACTTTGGCTTGCAATTATACAATTTATCAGGGGTGCCTAAACTTTTGCATAAAACTGTATATATAACTATTCAGTTATAAGAGTGCTTCGTTGCTATAATTTGTCTTATTTATGGATTGTTCAGTGCAATTTTTGTGCATCCAGCCACAAAAGAATTCATTGAAAATACACACTGGCTTTCTGTTTTTTGGGGGGGGAAATATTTCATTAGAGTAAAAAGACAATTGAAAAAGCACAAGGCAAACCCCAGGCATGCAGAGAGCAGGATGACACACATCATAACAATTACACCCAAGAGCAAAGAGAGGGAAAGCATCTTTACTCTTAAACCTTCAGAGCGGATTTCACTGCTGGAGGGAAGATTTCTGCTTAGGCGGGAACACAGAGGCTATAGGAGACACCAAAAGTAAATAATGGCAGGCTCAGGTAACCCCATTCATTCTGAAAGCAGGTGAAATAGAATAGGATGGCTGCCGTGAGACAACATTGCGGTTTGTTTCAGCTCCAGGTTTTGCCATCATTTATATAAATGGTACAAGAGCATGGCACATTCACAACTATACTTGCCATTGTTTTCTTTTAACAGTCAACACAAATTAACACTGCAAAAAATGCTTTGCTTAGAGTTTTTGTCTCTTTTTAGTCCAAATATCTCAAATTTATTAAAGGTGCCATATACTGCATTGGGTTAATAAGTTAAATTGTTCTCTGAAAAAACGTTTAGCGATTCGAATGTGTCAGACCAGAATCGTCTAGGGGAGCGTGGGGCACAAAGTAACCCGGGGTTAAATGTAACACGGAGTTTTAAGGTATTTGCTCAGGGTTAATCATGGCATACTTCCGAGGTTTTCACCACAGTGTCGGCAGACGTCTTCCTGCCAATTATTGAAAATTGTCGGCGAAATTTGGATGAGAAACATTTTTGGAGCATAAAAATATTTTTTATTACAGTCGATATTTTTTTATTTTGAAAAAATCTGTGAAAGTATATTAGTGAAATCTTAGATTGTTGTGATCACCGACTTCTAGGCTAAAAGATGAAACCATTTTGAAAGATGTATAAAACACACAGTGACTGCTAGACAGTTTTGAGTAAAACTTGACACATCAGGGTAGTTGTAACAGGGTGTTACAATTAACCCACACATTGTTGGACACCAATTAAACTAACAAAATAATTTCTGAATTTTGAGTGTAATGTTGAGAACTTTTTAAATAAAAATGTTTTTTAATAGAAAATATTGTTTTAATAGAAAAAATATATATTTTATTGCTAATAATGCAAATAAATGCATTTTATAATAATGGGAAAATGGATAATAATGCAAATAGATTCAAATGTGTTTATCCAATAAACAAAATAAATAAATAAACATACTGTGCTATGTAGAATAAAAAAGAAATGAGTCAATTACTGAGGAAATATAGCTGCTATTTAAAGTAAACTGAATTTAAATTAATTGTGTGAAATTTATGCACAATTTATAAGCATGTGTTACAACCAGCCTGATCTCACGAGGAAACGTAAGTATTTTACGTTTTGTCAGTTTAGTGGCCAAATCGTACGAGTTCAGTCAAACGAAAATGTACGATTTTAAAAGGAGGCGTGGCACCTAACCCCACCCCTAACCCCAACTGTCATTGGGTGATAAGCAAATCGTACTAAATAGTACGAATTAGATCGTACGAATTCATACGAATTAGCCACTAAATGAAAAAGTTACAAATTGCCGTGAGATTGCGTCTGTTACAACTTGCCCCGCAGGTGGGGTAAATAGTTAAATGTTTACTCCTGGCACTTTTGGCAATACTGCACAGAAACCAAAGATCCAGCGATCGTAATTCCAGTGCTCATTTGTAGGAGAGGCTTGTGTGTTGTTGGTAAAAAAATATGGTTTCTCTAACCCCATTACTTTGTTCATTATTTGACCAAAACCAAAAAGTGTTACTTTGTGCCCCGCTCTCCCCTACTATATGAACAGTCAGTGTTGGGGAGTAACTAGTTACATGTAAGCAAAATAAAAGTAACAGTAATTCGTTACAGTTACTGAGAAAAATGTGTAATTAAATTACAATTACTTATGAAAATGTTAAAGATTACAAATGGGGTTACATCTAAATATGTTTTTTGCCTGTTTTTGATATGCACGATGCCTTCTGCTAAGGCCATTTATTAAAGCGGTGCTATTCTGATGCTTTTGATTGGTTTTACGGTTTGATTGCGGCGCACCACGTCTACCAGTAACGTTAATCCTCTGTGCCTCTGAAAGTATTAGGCTACTACAATCAGTCTGAGAGCTGCAAGTAGTGACGCTACAAGTTTCTTAGTAGCGTGTCGGTAGCGTCGCTACTTTCTAAATCAAAAAGCTTTTCAGTAGCTAAGCTATTTTATTAGTGAAGTAGCGCAGTAGCATCCACACAAGCTACATTTACTGATCGCGGATCAATAAGTGACAGCACTGACCTTCACAGAGCTGTGAGCCCGGTGTCTAGCCAATGAAAGTAAATCCAGATGATGGCGAGAATAATGATTTCTTCTTCCTGTTTTTCAGTAGTCGACAACAAACCTTTTGGTGCGTTACTCCCACCTCTCGCTCTGGTCAGTGATATCGCCAACCAATTAGGCTAACACCAGAAATTTCCTTGATGGAAAAGTGACTGAGGGAGAGAAGTTATTTATATACAGTTGAAGTCAGAATTATTAGCCCCCCTTTGAATTTTTAAATATTTCCCAAATGATGTTTAACAGAGCAAGGGAATTTTCACAGTATGTCTGATAATATTTTTTCTTCTGAAGAAAGTCTTATTTGTTTTATTTCGGCTAGAATAAAAGCAGTTTTTAATTTTTTTAAAAACATTTTAAGGTCAATATTATTAGCCCCCTTAAGCTAGATTTTTTTTTCAATAGTCTACAGAACAAACCATCATTATACAATAACTTGCCTAATTACCCTAACCTGCCTAGTTAACCTAATTAACCTAGTTAAGCCTTTAAATGTCACTTTAAGCTATTTAGAAGTGTCTTTATAAACATCTAATAAAATATTATTTACTGTCATCATGACAAAGATAAAATAAATTAGTTATTAGAAATGAGTTATTAAAACTATTATGTTTAGAAATGTGTTGAGAATCTTCTCTCCGTTAAACAGAAATTGGGGAAAAAAATAAACGGGGGTGAATAATTAAAGGGGGCTAATAATTCTGACTTCAACTATATATAGTTTACTGTAGTAAAGGCTGAAGTATACTATGGTAATTAGTAGTTCATGATAGTTACTAATGATACTTAGGTACTGTAATTCATTAATGAAGAGTTGTAAATATATATACAATATAATGCTTATTCATAAATATTTCCCTTTACTATAAATTACTATAGTATTTTAATGTGTGACACCTGGTTTTATTGGAGTTTTTGTGTTTGCTGTTGTATTCTATAATTTGTTTCTGTTTAGTACAGCAGATTATTTACAGTAAATGACTGAACTGAACAATTATCCCTCATGTTTCATTGGCAGTTTTATAGATCACTAAGATCTGATTGACTTGGATTTAAGTTGCTTTGATTTAAAAATTAAACTTGCAAAAATAACTCAGATGTATTTTTAATGCAAATGCCACAAAAATTCCCCTGCACAACTAACTAAAATGTTGATTTTGTAACAACAGTAAACTATTTTTTGTTGTAAGGTCTGGTTTTGTGGTGACTGTACTTTTAAAATTTAATACAATCTTAATTCAAGTGATGACAGATTTTGAAATCTAACGGTAAACAGAGCTACTGTAAGGTCACACCATGGTATAAATGCTTGAAAATGATTTAGTTGAAAATGTCTATTACAAATTTAATAATAAGATAATCAAAAAGTAATCAGATGTAATCAGTTACTTTACTTTTATAAAGTAATTGAAAAGATACACTACTTATTACATTTTAAATTGGGTAATTTGTAATCTGTAATCTATTACATTTACAAAGTAACTTCCCCAACACTATAAACAGTATAAACGTACAGTAGAAGTCCTTTAAATGGCATTGAAGAACAATTACTACCGGTGTCATTACGGCTTCTACCAGCAGGGGCAACCCAACAAACATTCCCTTCTACTTGCGTCTCTAAACACAAGTCATTTTTTAGTCGTTTAAAGCTCAATTTGAATAAAACACTAATCTCAGACAGTCAGGGCGCCTGAAGTACCCAGACGTGTCGCCGCTGAGCGTTTGTTTGTAAACACTAATTTAATCTATTCTGGTCACTAAATGCAGCCTCATCACAACGATGAGATGCCACATTTGGACAAGGCACTGAGAGGATTTCTATTACGCACATTATTAGACTGTAGTGCGGCGAGCATGTTTAATGTTGCTAAAGAAGGCCATCTTCAGCTCCACTCTGTGCCATAGTGGAACATATTTCTCATTAACTTTAGCTGCCGGAGTGGTTATTTTGCAGGGTAACTCATTCATCAAACAACAACAGGCTTTCAGGTCTGCTGTGTCTACATGAATCCTATTTCCCTGAGGGGGGAAAAGTCTCATGTTCTCCAAATACTGCTAATACGCGGAGACACGGAGGTCTGTGGGTCAATCATATAGGATGTATAACAGTGGTTGGTCGGCGGGTTACATGTCATGTGTGTGTGTGTGTGTATATGTGTATATATATATATATATATATATATATATATATATATATATATACAGGGCTTTACATTAACACCTGCCAACCCGGGTAGATTTCAGCTCTGGCGGGTGAGACAGACACCTCCACTAGCCACTTTGGCTGGTTGGAAATCATTTTTAAATAGTAGTTTTAGCAGGGTTTGAAAATAAGCGTGGCCCGATATTCGTGCAAATGTGATCTTAGAATCGAGAAGCAACACGACAGACAAAAATAACTGTGTTCGCGTGAGCAGAAAGCAGGTAAATACTGAAAGAGAGGATGATCACTCACTCGCACGCACAGATGGTGTGATGCGCGCGACTGTTAATAAGCATGCGCGCTCCCGTTTACTTGCGCGAAGCAACCGTCACCGTGCCTAGAGGAAGCGCAACTGGTGCGATCAGTTCCCTTTGAAATAGACTGGACAAAGAACGATGATCGTGCACCCACAGTCCTGCTGCTTTCAAGAGCTCAAGATTAAAACAAAAATACACACATTCTTTTGTAAGCAGCAGCGGCCACTGCTTTCATTTACAGGCTTATATTAACCGAGCGTGTGATTATCCTTTCATTATCAAACACGATATGTTTCACCTGCTTTCTTTTGCTTACGGTTATTATTGTTTATATGGTTTAATTATATTTCTTTATATTAATATTGCTTTAATGGGAGATTAATCCCCATTTATGTTAACTGCTGATCTGGGACTTTTACCCAGGACAGATTACTGTGCATACTTTAGATACATGACAATAATTATTTTTTTAAATGTAATGGTTTTTTTTAAAGAAGTTTTGTTGAATTAAAAAGTGCACCTATACAGCTGTATTTTCCTTGTTTTGACACATTAAAAAAATGTGGCTAAGAAATACTTATTTGGTGTGGTCAGAGATAAATTTGGAAAATCCTTAATTTTGAGCCCTGAAAAGTCGTGAAATAAAAACTAAATGTATTGTGACACAACCCATTTGCTCATGCACACTGAGGAAGCTAATACACAATACACACAAGAAGTTAAATGAATGAGAAGGCATGTGGACATAACATCTAAATCAAGTCATTTTAGCATGTCAAAGTCAAATTTATGCATATAAAATATATTTTCTCAACAAGAAAATTGTGGCTAGTGAAAATGGCGTGTGGCTAGTAATGTTGGAAATCTACTAGCCACAGTGTCTGGTGATCAAAAAAGTTAATGTTAAGCCCTGTATATATATATATATATATATATATATATATATATATATATATATATATATATATATATATATATATATATATATATATATATATACTGTATATCATATAATATCACATTCTTGGACCAGTCATACATTATATTTAGCCATCGAGAGTAATAGGATTGCAAATTACCACCATCAAAGCCAAGAAAGCCTCAAATGTACTCTGAACAAGTACAGTGTGTGAATGAAAAGTTATTTGAACACATCCAGACTGTCATCAACACACTGATTACTTGCCAAGGCTGTGGATTAAGGATTATAATGTTATAAATAATCAGTGTTAGGGAAAAAGTGATATTGCAAATAATGAAACAAAATGTGCTCTTATTTTTATATTGTAGTGCTATATTTTATATTGTTATATTGTATTATGAACTTTATATTTGTACACTTTATAATTTTGTGAATTCATTTCCCCATTTGTAATCAATATCATAACCTTCCCTCCCCCCTTGAAATGACTTCACTTCTGGTCACATGGAAGTCCTTTAGGACGGGGATATCAGTTCTTTAGGGCAGGGCTATCAGTCCGTTAGGGTAGGGCTAACAGTCCATTAGGGCGGGCCTATCAGTCCTTTGGAATGGGGCTATCAATCCTTTAGGGCTGGGCCTATCAGTCCTTTAGGGCGAGGCCTATCAGTTCTTTAGGGCAGAAATATCAGTCCTTTAGAGCGGGGATATCTGTCCTTTAGGACGGGGCCTATCAGTCCTTTAGGGCGGGGATATCAGTGCTTTAGGGCGGGGATATCAGTGCTTTAGGGTGGGGATATCTGTCCTTTGGGCAGGGATATCTGTTCTTTAGGGACAGAGCTATCAGTCTTTTAGAGTGGGGATATCTGGCCTTTAGGGGGGGGGGGGGGGGGGGGGGGGGGGTTGGGTTATCAGTCCCAGTAAAGGACACCCTATTAGTCCTTTAGGGTGGGGTTATCAATCCTTTAGTGCGGGGCTATAAGTACTTTAGGGCGGGCCTATCAGTCATTTAGGGTGGGGATATCAGTCCTTTAGGGCAGGGATATCTGTCCTTTAGGGTGGGGATATCTGTCCTTTAGGGTGGGAATATCTGTCCTTTAGGGCGGGGCTATCAGTCCTTTACGGTGGGGATGTCTGTCCTTTAGGGCAGGGCTATTAGTCCTTTAGGGCAGGGCTAACAGTCCTTTAGGGCGGGGCTATCAGTCCTTTACGGTGGGGATGTCTGTCCTTTAGGGCAGGGCTATTAGTCCTTTAGGGTGGGGATATCAGTCAGTACAATATAGTAGAAAAGGAAATTGTACCCAACAATGTTCAGTTTCTGGCACAGATTGATTGTTTTTCTTTATATGACCTCAATGTATCATTGAGGCACGGTTATTAATTTTGTTTGAAAAAAATTATTTGCTGTTTGTAACGTAGATGGTCTTCATTGTGAACTCTGTAAAGTCTATCAAAAAAGTTGTTAATCAAAGAAGTGAAATATAAATAATAATATTGTCTCTAAAGAAAAGTCGGCTCTGAATTGAATCTTTTGTCTGCTACCAATCTAAGTCAACGCAATTAAAGTAACTCATTTGCATAGTCCCGTCTGACTATGAAATACAATCACTCTGAATTGAGTGTTTTGATTAAGACAAGAAATAGATACGTAAAGACCAATCAAAACAGACTTTGCCACCTGACCAATCAGAGCAGAGTTGGCTTCTGGATGACAGGGGTTTACAGACCTTAGAGGGGGACCCATTATGCAAAAAACACTTTAAGTGGTTTAAACACAGTAATGAGGCAATGTTGAATGAATATAGCCAGCCTCTAATGGCAAAAGTCAATAAATTCCACTTTTTTATAATCACAATTGATAAAACAGTCTGCAGAAAAACTTTGATTGGCATTGTTTATAATATTGAATTATAATGCTTTATTTCGTTATTTTATCTTCATTTACAAGTAGCAGGTAACAAGTAACAATTCGCATCTCGTCCCTTTATGCCCCCTGGCGGCATAGTCACAAACTGCTGTTACACCTAAAAACACGTTCTTAATTCTTGAGTGTGGTGGTGGCAGGGGCGCCGCTAGCAATTTTGGGCCCCATGAAAAAATATGAGGATGGGCCCCCTACTACCAAGCTAGCTATCCAAACACTTTGTCTGCAATGTAGTTATACTGACCTATGCATTTTATTATTGATTTTGTCCACTATTATCGGTTTTTACCCACATAGCAAAATTTCTCTGGCCCAGATCTGGCCCACACAATCAGCTCTTGCTTGGGCCACATGCCGCAGTGAATTACGGTACATGATTGGACCAAGTCTGGCTTCCTAACAAGGGCCAAACATGGACCATATCTGGGCCAAGTCTCAGCCAACTTAATAACCCATAACTGGGCCTGAACTGGGCCAGATATGTTGGTGTGTCATGACTGCAATGAATTTGATAAACCCATGAAGCATTTTGCTTTATAGTCAAGCTTTTTTTTTTGAAGTGATCTAATGGGTAGAATTTTTTCTTTACTCCAAAATTATTTTAATGTATTTTAAATGTGGGTCAAGACAGGCCAAACTTACGTGGCCCACATATACATTTTTAACATCTGGGCCAAATACTACACTTGATATCTGGCCCAAGTCTTGTGTGCCACCTTAAAGACGGTGCCACCTCTGCCAAAGCCGGGCCATCTTTGGCCCACATGTTGCATGCCATTGCCAGACGAATGCCTGCTGTGCCAACTTTGTGCCAAATCTGGGCCAGAATTCTTTGCTACCTGGGTAGTAAGAGAACGACCATGGCTGTAGCTAGCAGACGATTTATTGTTCAAATGTAAATGTAGTAAAAAAAAAAAGGAACAGTAATCAAATATTCACTGAAACATTAACTTTTTAAACACATAAAACACCAATGTGTAACTATTTAAATAACTGTACTGCAATAGTGTCTCATACAATGTGCAATACACTGGAACAGTGACAAAAATCAATAGGACACAAACTTATACTTCAATGAGACCCATAAATAAGAAATGTTCTTTTGTCATTCTGGTGTTGTAATCATTCTAATAACTCATCTCTAATAACTGATTTATTTTAGCTTTTCCATGATGACAGTAAATAATATTTGACTAAATATTCTTCAAGACACTTCTATACAGCTTAAAGTGACATTTAAAGGCTTATTTAGGTTAATTAGGGTAAAGTTATTGTACAATGATGGTTTGTTCTGTAGACTATCAAAAAAAAATTAGCTTTAAGGGGCTAATAATTTTGACCTTAAAAAGTTTTTTAAAAAATTAAAAACTGCTTTTATTCTAGCCAAAATACAACAAATAAGACTTTCTCCAGAAGCAAAAATACTATCAGACATACTGTGAAAATTTGCTCTGTTAAACATCATTTGGGAAATATTTAAAAAAGAAAGAAAAAAATCAAAGGGGGTGAATATCTGTATGTGTGTGTGTTTACGCACGTGCATGTGTAACTGAGTACATGCAGTAAAGTAATACAGACAGAATTCTGCAGATTTATTACATTTAAATTACACCATTCACTATGGGCTCTACTTTAACAATCTAGGCTCAAAGACTGTCTTGAGGAGCATCCTGGCTATGACATATTTAAAAGATACATAATTAATTTAAAACCTGTCTGCATGGACATTGAGATATTGTTTTATTCTATTCTGCTGATATGGTATGAGTTTCACTAATCAGTTATATTATTAGAAATGGTCCACTGGGCAAAAAAAAAAAAAAAGAAAGAAATGGATCATTATCTTTCAAGGAAACCTAGCTTGATAAATTGTCACCCTGCCTGCCTTTAAAATCACAGCTAAAGTTTTGTCTTAGTTTTATGTTTGCTTTGCTGTTATACCTACAGTATTATCATTCTACATAATCAACATTGTGGAAAAATAGCAGTCATTTAATAGTGGCCACGTCAACAATTAAGTTAATATCATAGTGAAATTAATACTTAAACGCAGACTGCAATGCACATGCTATTTTTAAACGCAGGATCTCAGTGATATCCTTGTTACCTGCTTCTTTAACTGTGAGATGAGTTTGGGGAACTTCGCAGGGAAGAGCGGGTGAGGGCGAATCTGCATCTATGTATGAGGTAGACATATAGAGCTCATCATTAGCAAAGTAAATTAAGCTTTTAAAAGAAAGCTCCGTGCTCTGTGAGTAAACATAACGTTACCTTTCTTTTCAAAAAACTGTGATAGCAACTGCGTCCCTTTTTCTCTCTCTCTGCTTTTTGAAACCTCTCTTTTCGTTTTTGATGACCGGATTTAGTCTTTGTTAATCTCGACCCCGCTGCTTTTACAGTTTACCTGACGATCGCACTCAAGCGTTAACTCTCTTCTTCCCGCTACTGACGGACTGAACCATATAGTGAAAGGAGGTGGGGGTGCAATTTGACAGTGACAGACACGAGAGGCAGATATAAGCCGTATTTTTATTTCTAATAAATTGTTTTACTTGTAATTTAGAGATACATTCATAATTTATATTACATTATAGTACTGTTATTAATTATAAAGCAGACCTCTGGGGGCCCCTAGAGTGCATGGGCCCTTAGAATCGTCCTAACTTTCCCCCCCTTAGCGGCGCCCCTGGGTGGTGGTGCCACTCGCAGTCAGGGCCGGATTAAGCAATGGGCATTACGGGCACAGGCCCAGGGGCCCGTGCGCACTTGCGGCCCCTGCGAGGGTCTAAATAGACTTATCCTGTCTATTTAGGATAAGTGCAAATAGCGCACCTCGTTTAAATAAGCTGAGTTGAGTGATTCCCGCCCATCA
>LR812533.1:56413690-56420200 GCA_903798195.1 Danio kyathit | reverse complement strand
GATGTGCGGTATCAAATTCCATTAAAACAACAGTCTTCCAGCAGTTCATACTCGCATCCATATCTCGTTTGTATAGGGGGCATGAATGGAAATGTTCCCAAATGAAAGTGAAAGTGCCCAAACTGCAGTTAAAGTTGGACATTTTAAAAATGAAACACCCCAAAATTACATGAAACTCCAGAGGAAAAGCCTGATGATGCAATGACATTAATCGATCTATGTGCTATAAAACGCAAAACAGGATCATGAAATAAACATTCAAAAAGCAGCTCATGTAAACACGTTCATCATTCATTTTCTTTTCGGCTTAGTCCCTTTATTAATCCGGGGTCGCCACAGCGGAATGAACTGCCAACTTATCCAGCACATGTTTTACGCAGCGGATGCCCTTCCAGCTGCAACCCATCTCTGGGAAACATCCATACACACTCATTCACACTATGGACAATTTAGCCTACCCAATTCACCAGTACCGCATGTCTTTGGACTGTGGGGGAAACCGGAGCACCCGGAGGAAACCCACGCGAACGCGGGGAGAACATGCAAACTCCACACAGAAACGCCAACTGACCCAGCCGAGGCTCAAACCAGCGATCTTCTTGCTGTGAGGCGACAGCACTTCCTACTGCGCCACTGCGTCGCCCACCTTAATCATATTATTGTCTTATTCAAATTAAGGAAAATCATTCCATTACTGATGATGGAAATCCCTCATTTAATGGCTAAATCAACCATCAGATAAGCTAGAAATGACTCCTGAAGAAATTGAACAGCACATTTTTCACTATTTTGCAATGAAGTGGGAGACGTTTCTCTTGATGTCACAACAGATTTAAAAGTAAAGCGTCTCTCATGTAGCTGTTGTTCAGGCAATCAGCCTCTAGATTTGGCATGAGGATAAATTTCGTATCCCGCTCTCAGCCGTTATCAGATGCTCTAAAATTGCACCTTGATTGCTTTGTGTAACGCCTGCTGACATCTATTTGCAAGCTCCATCTTTTTTTTTTTTAACCAGCCGACCCCTCCGCAATCCCAAATCAAGCAATTTATCTCTGTAAACAAAGGGAGGAAAGTCTGGAGTGTATTGGACAGAGGCCTAATGGAAATAAATCATATTACTGTGATTCCGAAACACAAATGAATCTGTTCACAATCTCTCTACAGGCACAAAATGTCATTTTCTATTGAGCAGCAAACTGTAGATTTCAGATTGTTTATTTATTTTTTTGGTGCTTCATGTGTCAACTCAAAAAAAGGTCAAGCAGAAAAATGAATCAAAACCACATTTGCATTTCTTGAATGAAAAACGCTACATTATAATCATTTTAATAACCAGTATTTGTGCTGGTTTGCCGTCAAAATGTCATCCTTAAAAGCACAGAGACAAAACCTGCATAAGATAATACTAGATATTTCTTACACCATTGGTGGTTTTTGTATTGTGAAGATGATTCGAACACAATTTTGTGAGGTTTTTGCTTCATCAGGAAAGACATTCATATGCTTCCTATGATAATAAATGAGCATGTGCAACTTTAAAACAATGCAAGTGTCTTTAAAGGCCACCTATGATGAAAATCATCGTTTGTAAGCTGTTTGGACAGAACTGTGTGTAGTATAGTGTGTCCACAGTCATATTGGAGTGATACAAACACAATAAGTCTCTTTTTTTAAATTTCCTGATGTTAAAATAGGATCCAAATCCCTCCCATTTTGAGGCCGACCGCAACTTGACGTAGAAGTGCAGTTTCCCCGCCCACCTAATTGATTGAGAGCCGCGTATTAACTTGTCTCCATAGTAATGCGTTTAACCATATCAACAAGACAGGACGTGCGCAAAGCAACCGGGATTAAAAGATCTGTTCAGCTCTCTGTGATCATCAATTATCATCAAACGTCATCAAGAATCAGTTTTACAAGTTTAAAACGTGTTTAAATGAACATGTTTGTAATGAATTAACAGCGATTTACTTTAGATTTACTTCATCACCACAGCCGCGTGGCAGTACAATGTATGCTGTATGTGTGTGTCTGTGTGTGTGCGTAAAATTTGGAACGACATTGTGTGTGACCCATCGTCAGGGCCAGACGGAATCTGCGGACGTTTTTTGCTATTTCTGGAAAGAATTTTGGTAAAAATCTGCGGATTTCTGCTAAATTACTTTGGGAGTCTCATAACGAAAACCTTAATATGTGAAATTAAAAATTATATCTTTTTAACTTTTATTTAACGTTTAAAATGCAAATCCAATTAGATTCACTTTATTTGGTAAACAAAGCAAGTCTCTCATATAATATATCTACTAAAAGACAGAAACGATTACTGTACAAAATGCATTGTATATAAATCAGATAAACATTTTAATATTAGTCAATAATATTACTGAAATTAATTTAAAAACTGAATAAATATAGATTTACACACATTTACTAATGTGTAAATAAAAAGAATTAATGATGGGCTAAAAATCTGCAGAAATCTGCTGAATTCTGCGAGCGCAGATTCCGTGTGGGCCTACCAATGACTGTATAAAATATGGACGACGCGACAGCAACATTTTCCGTTAAACGCTGTGAAGGAAAAAACGCCTCATGACAGGCACAAACTGTCACAAAAGACTTCTGAAACTGGAGCCTGGGCATGCACAGAAGGACTGCCTGATGGAGCCAGAGGAGGAGCTGCGGAATCAAACTTCCAACCAAATGCTTGTACTGTACATCAAATGTATATCGCTTGTACATCGCTAACGGCCGCTGCATCTGGCCCGATTGACTCGGGCAGTGAGTCCATAGGCATCCGGCCCGAGTAGGTACAGCAGACGGAGTTGGGCCGAGGGGTAAGTCTCCAGCAGGTGAGAGTCTAGCCGGAACTAGCTCGAGTGTATTTTGCTATCTGGGTGGTTAGGCATGTATCAGCAAACTGATAAAGCCCTGACCTTACTGAATAAACAGTGTTCCACCAGATCCTGTATGTCAGAAACTATAGTTTATGCTGAGCAACTCGTTTTATCATGGTAAAATAACACAGAAATGGAATAATAACACTTCAGTCTCCTGCTGAAGCTCCGGCGTCTGCTTTGAGAAACTGTCAATCACAGCTGTCAATCACAATGACACGCCCAGCATTAAATTACTGCTCAAAACATACTGTTTACAAAAATGAAGATCTGCACCTATATCAGCTGATAACCAGTGCCTTAACTGACCAGAACCATCTTTTAGGACATTTTATTGCAAGTGTAAATCATTTTTTAATTTGGTGTCATGTCTCCTTCATTAACATGGAGGAGGCGGGCTTTATGACTTGTACTGCAGCCAGCCCCCAGGGGGCGATCTAACGGCCGAGACCTTCACTCAAAAGCAGGCTTGTGGGACACTTGGGGCCTACTCATCTCAGAAAGGCTTAAATGAACTCCACAACAAATACATCAAATGTTGTTGAAACTGATATGCCCCTATTACTGTATGTTACTTTAAATGATTGTTTGGAACTACTTTTTGCTACTTTTTATTATGTAAGATTCATTTTATTATTTTCGGTCTCCTACAATAAGTTTATATTCATCCAAAGTAAAAACTAAACAAACAAAAACATACATTTTCTCATAATATCCATTGTAGTATCAGCTTTTTTCCTCCATTGATTCAGTAACTCCATCTCTGTGAACACCGCCTTTCTGTGAGCCTGTTCTGCTCTGATTGCTCTTCCCTACTCTGCTCTGATTGGTTAGACTACATTACTCTTATCTGATTGGTCAGATTGTCCTACTCTGAACTGATTGGTCAGACTGGCCTAATCTGCTCTGACTGGTCAGATGCCATACTTTGCTCTGATTGGACAAATGGTGTTACTATGGTCTGATTGGATAAATGACTTTGATCTGATTGGACAGACTGCCCTACTCTGCTCTTATTGGTCAGATTGCCTTACTCTCCCCTAATTGGACAGATGGTCTTACTCTGCTCTGATTGGCCAGATGGTCTTACTGCTTTGATTGGTCAGGCAGGTCATACTCTGCTCTGATTTGTCAGATTACCCTACTCTGATTTGATTGGTCAGACTGGCCTACACTGCTCTGATTGTTCAGACGCTATGATTGGCCAGACAAGCTCTACTCTGCTTGAACAGATTGTCCTACTCTGCTCTGATTGGTCAGACTGCCCTACTCTGTTCTGATATGTCGGATGGTCATACTTTGCTCTGATTGGACAAATTGTGTTACTCTGGTCTGATTGGATAGATGACTTTACTCTGATCTGACTAGACAGACTGCCCTACTCTGCTCTGATTGGCCAAGTGGTTCTACTGCTCTGATTGATCAGACTGGCCTACTCTGCTCTGATTAGCCAAACAAGCTCTACTCTGCTTGAACAGATTGTCCTACTCTGCTCTGATTGGCCAGACAGCCCTACTCTGTTCTGATATGTCAGATGGCCATACCTTGCTCTGATTGGACAAATGGTGTTACTCTAGTCTGATTGGATAGATGACTTTACACTAACCTGACTGGACAGACTGCCCTACTCTGCTCTGATTGGACAGACGGCCCCTACTCTGCTCTGATTGGACAGACGGCCTTACTCTGCTTTGATTGGTCCGACTTCCCTACTCTGATCTTATTGGTTAGATTCCCCTACTCTGCTCTGATTGGACAGACTACCGTACTCTGATCTGATTGGTCAGACTGTCCTACTCTGATCTTATTGGTTAGACTGCCCTACTCTGATCTGATTGGTCAGACTGGAATACTGTGATCTTATTGGTTAGATGCCCATATTTTGCTCTGATTGGACAAATGGTGCTACTCTGGTCTGATTAGATAGATGAGTTTAATCTGATTGGACAGACTGCCCTACTCTGCTCTGATAGGACAGATTGCCCTACTCTGCTCTGATTGGACAGACTACCCTACTCTGATCTGATTGGTCAGACTGGCCTACTCTAATCCTATTGGTTAAATGCCCATACTTTGCTCTGATTGGACAAATAGTGTTACTCTGGTCTGATTGGTCAGATAAGTTTACTCTGATCTGATTGGACAGATGGTCTTACTGCTCTGATTACTCAGACAGGCCCTACTCTGCTCTGACTGGGAAGACAAGCTCTACTCTGCTCTGATTGGCCAGACAAGCTCTACACTGCTCTGATTGGTCAGATGGCCCTACTCTGCTATGATTGGACAGACAAGCTCTACTCTGCTCTGATTGGCCAGACAGCCCTACTCTGTTCTGATATGTCAGATGGCCATACCTTGCTCTGATTGGACAAATGGTGTTACTCTAGTCTGATTGGATAGATGACTTTACACTAATCTGACTGGACAGACTGCCCTACTCTGCTCTGATTGGACAGACGGCCCCTACTCTGCTCTGATTGGACAGACGGCCTTACTCTGCTCTGATTGGTCTGACTTCCCTACTCTGATCTTATTGGTTAGATTCCCCTACTCTGCTCTGATTGGACAGACTACCCTACTCTGATCTGATTGGTCAGACTGTCCTACTCTGATCTTATTGGTTAGATTGCCCTACTCTGATCTGATTGGTCAGACTGGCCTACTGTGATCTTATTGGTTAGATGCCCATATTTTGCTCTGATTGGACAAATGGTGCTACTCTGGTCTGATTAGATAGATGAGTTTAATCTGATTGGAAAGACTGCCCTACTCTGCTCTGATTGGTCAGATTGCCCTACTCTGCTCTGATTGGACAGACTACCCTACTCTGATCTGATTGATCAGACTGGCCTACTCTGATCCTATTGGTTAAATGCCCATACTTTGCTCTGATTGGACAAATAGTGTTACTCTGGTCTGATTGGTCAGATACGTTTACTCTGATCTGATTGGACAGACTACCCTACTCTGATCTGATTAGTCAGACAGGCCCTACTCTGCTCTGACTGGACAGACAAGCTCTACTCTGCTCTGATTGGCCAGACAAACTCTACACTGCTCTGATTGGACAGATGGCCCTACTCTGCTATGATTGGACAGACAAGCTCTACTCTGCTCTGATTGGCCAGACAAGCTCTACACTGCTCTGATTGGTCAGATGGCCCAACTCTGCTATGATTGACCAGACAAGCTCTACTCTGCCCTGATTCGTGAGATTACCTTACTCTGCCCTGATTGGACAGACTGTTCTACTCTTCTGTGATTGAACAAATGGTCTTACTCTACTCTGATTGGACATATTGCCCTACTCCGTTCTTATCGGTCAGATGTATCTTCTCTGTTTTGATTGGTCAGATGCCCACATTGTGTTCTGATTGGTCTACTACCTAGTGTTTATTTAAAACCAAACTCACATTACCATATTTAAATTACAATGCATCCTCAGCACTTGTAAACACAGTGATATGAACAATAATGATGGTGTTAAATTAACCGTATTAATTTGAGCCCGAGTGCCCAATTTTTGGAAGTGCAAGCAAAGTGGTCTCTATTTAGCAGCAACGAACAGCATCTTCTTAACATGCTGACAGCACAAACCAAACTCTTACCGTGC
>LR812533.1:56358690-56408690 GCA_903798195.1 Danio kyathit | reverse complement strand
GAAACACGTCTTGCACCTTATTGCGCCGGGTGTATGATAGGCCCCAAAATGTACTTCGAGAAACGCAATTCAGATTCACAAAAATGTAGACAGCACCCTCTAGTGGATTTCTTATCTGAAACGTACAACAAAAATGTACCATAAGTAACATATTTCAGATTTGCAAAAATACAGACAGCACCCTCTAGTGCAGGGGTGTCCAAACTTAGTCCTGGAGGGCCGGTGTCTTTCATGATTTAGCTCGAACTTCCTTCAACACACCTCCCTGGAAGTCTCTAGTATACATAGAAAGAGCTTGATTAGCTGGTTCAGGTGTGTTTGATTGGGGTTGGAACTAAAATATTCAGGACAGCGGCCCTCCAGGACCGAGTTTGGACACCCCTGCTCTAGTGGATCTGTCATCTGAAACGAACAACAAAACGTGCCCAAAGCAATGTATTTTACATTTTAAACTGTAGCCTGAGTCATGTGTCATGAGTCATAGCCACAGCCATATCACCCTGCAGCCCAAGATTGGTTACTCACTGAAGCTAAGCAGGGCTGAGCCTGGTCAGTACCTGGATGGGAGACCACATGGGAAAACTAGGTTGCTGTTGGAAGTGGTGTTAGAGAGGCCAGCAGGGGGCGCTCAACCTGTGGTCTGTGGGAGTCCTAATGCCCCAGTAAAAGAGAAGGGGACACTACACTGTCGGTGGGCGCCGTCTTTCGGATGAGACGTTAAACCGAGGTCCTGACTCTCTGTGGTCATTAAAAATCCCATGGCACTTCTCGTAAAGAGTAGGGGTGTAACCCCGGTGTCCTGGCCAAAGTCCCTCAATCGACCCTTACGATCATGGCCTCCTAATCATCCCCATCCACCGAATTGGCTCTATCACTGTATCTTTACTCCACCAATAGCTGGTGTGTGGTGAGCGCACTGGCGCTGTTGTCCTGTGGCTGCCGTCGCATCGTCCAAGTGGATGCTACACACTGGTGGTGGTGAGAGAGACCCCCCTCATGATTGTGAAGCGCTTTGGGTGTATGGCCATACACAATAAATGCGCTATATAAATACACATTACATTACATTACATGTACTTCCAATGAAGTACACTGGAACATTGTAGCCTAGGCTGCAAAAAGCACAACCTGTAAGCTAAACAAAACAGTGTGAATATATGCCAGAGGACAAAGAAAACACCATTAACATGAACTACAGTGATCGGCAGGAAGATTGTGGGCTACTACTTCCCACAGACTGAAGAAAAGTCTGTCCTTGAGGAAAGCACAAAGACAGATCAACCTCCCAGAGCACATCACAGTGACGGACTGCTCAACACCACGGGGATCCACTCACAGAATGATAGCAAGAATCCCAGAGAAGCAAAACGCTTTGTCCAAGTTTCTCTCTACAGGCCGTAAACTGTGACCCGGCTGCCCTCAATGTCAAGCCCTGCTGGAGGTCCTGTGGTTTCTGAACAAGACTCACACTTCAGGATTCACAGGTGCCCTGCCTGGTGAATAATATGTGAACATTTCTTGTGAGAGGTTTCTTTTTTACATTCTTAAGTATGTTTGAGTATTTTAATCAAATGTCCCTCAAGTATATTATATATTAGTATATTATAGGTATACACCTTTAATATGATCAGTATATCTCTTTTTATATTAAGGTGTAAAATATAATAATAATAATAGGCATCATGGTGGCGCAGTAGTTAGCACTGTGGCCTTACAGCTAGAAGGTCGCTGGTTCGAGCCCTGGCTGGGTCAGTTGGCATTTCTGTGTGGAGTTTGCATGCTCTGCCTGTGTTGGCGTGGGTTTCCTCCGGGTGCTCCGGTTTCCCCCACAGTCCAAACACATGCACTATAAGTGAATTGGATTAGCTAAATTTGGCGTAGTGTATGTGTGTGAACGCAAGAGTGTATGGGTGTTTCCCAGTGTTGGGTTGCAGCTGGAAGGGCATCTGCTGCGTAAAACATATGCTGGAATAGTTGCCGGTTCATTTCGTTGTGGCAACCCCCTGATTATTATAGAGATTAAGTCGAAAAGAAAATGAATGAATGACAATATTAATAATAAATATTTTTTCTTAAGATATCGGATATATAGAAATACAAATTCATAAAATAATTAACATTATTGCTAATAAAATAAAATAAATAAATACATGAGAAGCTATTTAGTTATTTATCAATGATATTAATTGCTATTTTACTCCTAGTATTAGATTAGCATTTAGTATTAGTAGTATGATTGCATTGCTAATTCATTATATTTATGCCAGGTGAATAATATGTGAACATTTCTTGAAAGAGGTTTATTTTATTTTACATATTTATATCATTTACACAACGACAAAATCATGGACAATGTTTAAGTTTATAATTTAAGAAAGTGTTTCTTAACTCAAGTATATTATACATTAGCATATTATAGGTAACTTTTTATATTAGACATTTCTTTGGTTTTTAAGAAGGTACATTTTCTTTTGCGTCAAAACCAGCTAAATCCACCAGTGCTTTTTTTTGCAAAAACCTCTAAAATCCACCTATTGGACAAGACAGTGTAACTAGTTGAAAATCACTAAAGATGCAATTAGAAATTATTTTACCAAACATTAAACACCTAAAATTAAAAATATATAAATCTGTCAAGTGGCGGCTCATTCCGCTGTGGTAACCTCTGATAAACCAGAGACAAAGCAGAAGGAAAATGAATGAATGTAATCTGTCAAGTGCATTAATCAATAACATTAAAACTGACATTAATTAAATCTTAATCTGTTGTCATTTCTGACATTTGAGATTTAGATTTAATGTAAGTAGAGCAATGTAAACATTGTAAACTAAGCCTTTTAGATTTAAATAATGTAGTGTAAAACATTGTGAAACATCAATATCTGTGCATGGTCCATTAATATAAAAGCTTATCAGACGTATAGGTATTATGAAGTAATATAAATAATGCGTAGTTTTATACATTATATTTATCTTTACCAAAAAAAGACCTTAAATTAGCAAATAAAACACAAGGTAGGCCTACTGGGCAAAAGGAGGATGCCTCTCAGACAATTTTAGAAGCTGTCATTCATTCATTCTCACCATACTTAAGGTCTTGGTCTCTTGTTTATCCTCAGAGCATCCACGCGGGATAAAAGAACTGCATCTTAACTCTCTTTCCTGAAACGCAGTTGTCGTTTAATGTACAGCAAATCAGACTTATTCAAAGTAGCGTCACTGCGGAAAAAAAAAATGTTATGAATGCAACTTACACTTCCGACTGTACAGGGCGTTTACTTTTTCTTATAATGCAGAGTTTTGAGGTAAGGGATGTTTTCATTTGCCATTCACTGACACTCGGACAGCCTCATCCAGTTCATCAAACTCAGTCTTTTAAAATCGAAATGGAAATAAAACAGTCTCCTCATAAAGCCGGTGTATCAGCGCGCTGCTACATTGAAAACATATGATTCGATTGATGCCTTCTCGGGATATAACGGCTTTTGCTGTCAAAGGCAAGTGGCGTTTAGCGGCTTTTGCTAACAAACTGTCATTTCTGAATGCGCTGATGCTGGGATTTGGATTATTAGAAACAAATCTATTTGTTGATGGTGTACCATGTGCCTAAAGCATTCACTCAATGTCATTATCTTATTTTTGGCGGAAGTGGCGTTTAGCGGCTTTTGCATCTGAACTCTTCATATACACATATATATATATATATATATATATATATATATATATATATATATATATATATATATATATATATAGTTATTTATTTATTTATTTATTTTTTTCATTCATTCATTTTCTTTTTGCTTATTCCCCTTTATTAATCAGGGGTCGCCACAGCAGAATGAACCGACAACTTATCCAGCATATGTTTTACACAGCGTAAACACCCTTCCAGCAGCAACCCATCACTGGGAAACACAATTTACAGACAATTTAGCTTACCTAATTCACCTATAGCACATGTCTTTGGACATGTGGGGGAAACTGAAGCACCCAGAGGAAACCCACGGGGAGAAATACCATCTGACCCAGCCAAGGCTCGAACCAGGGACCTACTGTACTTGCAGTGAGGCGACAGCGCTGCCCACTGCGTCAACGCACCGCCATCTATATACATTTATATCCTTTATGATTTTCCTTCTTTTGTTGAACACTAAAGCGAATATTTTGAAGAATGGTGAAAACATGTAACCATTGATATCCATAGTTTTGGTTTTTCCTACTGTGGAAGTCAATGGTTACAGGTTTCCAGCATTTTTCAAAATATCTTCTTTACTTCTATCAACAGAAGAAAGTTTGAAACAAGTAAAAGCTGAGTTTGTGGGTGAACTGTCCCTTTAAACATTCTAGATAATGCAAGTACATAAGTCAGCAAAATATATAACATGCTTTTTCTTTTTTGATATTTTAATGAAAAAAAAAATCATTACACATTGTGCCTTGAAGTGAAGTCCTTGTTTAGCATGGCGTGTGTACCATAGCTGCTTTACAAAAAATAAAAATAAAAACAAGAAACAAAGTAACTTGAACATCATGAATATTGATTATTCCCCAAATAATCCTGGCACCGTGCCTGTCTCTGCAGAAAACACCTTAAAGGCACTGTTCACTCAAAGCTGAAAATTCTGTCATCAATTACTCACCCTTGTATAGAGATATCTTCTTTTGTGTTTAACAGAAGAAAGAGACTCAAAGGTTTGGATCCACTTGAGGGTGAATAAATGATGAGTGAACTATCCCTTTAAAAAGAACAAATCATTGTTTACTGAGTGAGTGAAACCATGAGTGTTTACTTAACTGGGCAGAAATCCATATCACAGATTCCTGAAAGATGCATTATTATTTGTTTCAGGAAATTCACCAGCAGCAGCCTGTAGGCTAAAACACTGAGAAATCCATCTGCGGCTACAGCCAAGAAGAGTTTCATTAAAGAGACAGCTCACCCAAAAATTAATGTTTACTCATTATTTACTCAATGAGATACAAACTTTAGCATCAAAATGGGGAAGAAAGGTGATTTAAATGACTTTGAACGTGGCATGGTTGTTGGTGCCAGATGGCTGCTCTGAGTATTTCAGAAACTGCTGGGATTTTCACGCACAACCATCTCTAGGGTTTACAGAGAATGGTCCGAAAAAGAAAATATCCAGTGAGCGGCAGTTCTGTGGGCGCAAATGCCTTGTTGATGCCAGAGGTCAGAGGAGAATGGCCAGACTGGTTCCAGTTGATAGAAAGGCTAAGGGTGCTTTCACATATGTGGTTCGGTTCATTTGGTCCGGACCAAGGGCAACAAATGATACATTGTAGCATTTTTCTGCCGTTTTGGGTCCCTTTCACACCACACTGATTGCTTTGGTCCGAACCAGTTGAAACGAACCAAAATGCAGTCATGTGACAAACTCTACATCACTCACTGGCCAGATGTTATTGAACGCATTTCCTAAACTGCTTTTCAATTGGTCAGAATTAACGTGGAACTACCGCAAGTAAACAAACCGGCAGACACACAATGTCGCTGCGCTGGCTGACGCAGTATCCCTGGTCATAGTATACTATGTAGTTTGTATGCATCACTTTAGACAAACTATACATTTCGAGAATGAAGCGCGGCTGCGGCTGGAAAACAATGTTTTAATGCATTGCAATCGGCGAAGGCGTTAGGAGAAGGCGTGAAATAATTTAGCTAAACTGCGACATGGTCATCTTCCGGAAATATTATCAACGATCCATCAGGTAATGTTTCTCCCTCCCTCCCTCTCTCTCTCTCTCTCTCTCTCTCTCTCTCTCTCTGTTTAAAACTGTTGGTAAAGCGCTGTCAACAAATATTTTTCCCCTAAACCCCATAAGATGGGACAGCGCATCACACTACGGCAGCTGGATTAGTCCAAAAGGCGCAGTACTTTTTGCGGTTGGGTCTGTTTTAGTTCGGATCATGTTCTCACCAGAAACGAACCGCTCCAGGGTTCGTTTGAAAGCGTACCGAGACCACCTCTTCAAGCAGGTCTCGGTACGCTTTTTTGGTCCGCTTTTGGTGCGCACCCGAGTGCGATTGCTACGTTCTCACCTGCCCAAACGAACCGCACCAAGAGGGAAAACGAACTCTAGTGCGATTCAACCGAACTAAATAAGGCAGGTGTGAAAGCACCCTAAAGTAACTCAAATAAGCACTCGTTACAACCGAGGTCTGCAGAAGAGCATCTCTGAACACACAACTTGTCCAACCTTGAGGCGGATGGGCTACAGCAGCAGAAGACCACACCGGGTGCCACTCCTGTCAGCTAAGAACAGGAAACTGAGGCTACAATTCACACAGGCTCACCAAAACTGGACAATAGAAGATTGGAGAAACGTTGCCTGGTCTGATGAGTCTCCATTTCTGCTGCCACATTCGGATGGTTGGGTCAGAATTTGGCATCAACAACATGAAAGCATGGATCCATCCTGCCTTGTATCAACGGTTCAGGCTGCTGGTGGTGGTGTAATGGTGTGGGTGATATTTTCTTGGCACACTTTGGGCTCATTAGTACCACTTGAGCATCGTGTCAGTGCCACAGCCTACCTGAGTATTGTTGCTGACCATGTCCATCCCTTTATGACCACAGTGTACCCATCTTCTGATGGCTACTTCCAGCAGGATAATGCGCCATGTCAAAGCGTGAATCATCTCAGACTGGTTTCTTGAACATGACAATGAGTTCACTGTACTTAAATGGCCTCCACAGTCACCAAAGCCCAATCTAATAGAGCACTTTTGGGATGTGGTGGAACGGGAGATTGGCATCATGGATGTGCAGCCGACAAATCTGCAGCAACTGTGTGATGCTATCATGTAAAAATGGAGCAAAATCTCCAAGGAATATTTCCAGTACCTTGTTGAATCTCTGCCATGAAGGATTAGGGCAGTTCTGAAGGCAAAAGGGGGTCTAATCCTGTACAAGTAAGGTGTAACTAATAAAGTGGCCGGTGAGTGTATATTGCAGAAAAACAAAATAATGCAATGTCAGATTTTTCCAATACCATGCAGCACGACTAAATAATACAATTTGTAAATAAGAACAGTAAAATGTCCAAAAACGGGAAAGATAAAAATGAATACATAAAAACAGTTAATTAATTAATGAATTAATAAGTAATAATAATAATAATAATAATAATAATAATGTTAATAAAAATAACTTCATAAATCAACAAGAGACTATAAGAAAAAACATAACTGATTTTACATTAAAAAACATTAAATATGATTTTCACTTCTCAAAATATGAAATAAAGTCCCATCATCATTCAGACTGACTGATATATTTATGCAAATATGAAACAGCACTTATTCTGAGCTGTTATTAAAACACATCAAAGAATATGCGATTATACTAAATGTGATTCTCTTTGAAATGATTAAAACCTTCTCACTGACAAATCATAATTAATGAGTATTTTGGGGCCACACTGTGATCCTTCAATAGAGCCTTTTAATATATCATCAAATGATTCTTGTTTTAAATATGCTTGACAAATTGCAGCGGGTGTCTTCTGTAAATCGTGGTAAAAATGTATAACAGTCATTTTTTTGGACTCAGTAATATATATATATATATATATATATATATATATACATACTGTACTGTATAGATATTAATTGTACTGAAAGAAAGCATTACACTTTAATTGTTTTAATGCTTGAAAACCCCAACATGCAGTTAAATAGTGTATTGCTTTTATTGGTAGCAGTTTTAATTCCATTAACTAAAAGTTTATCATCTGATTATTGCTAATATATTGTTTATTAATACTTATAAAGTACATATTCTGCATGATCTTATTGTACATCCCTAATTTTACCCAAATACTTAAAGCCAAATACTACCTTAATAACTATTAATAAGCAGATTAAAAATAGCTGTGTGACAATATTATTATTATTATTATTATTATTCCATTTCTACTATTATTCTAGTATGTACAGTACAAATAATATATTATTTTTGTTTTTACTATTATTATTATTATTATTAATATATATTATAAATAATATCATGTTACTTATTCATATTATAACTACTTACAATATACTGTAGTATAATAATAATAATAATTAATTTTTTTCTATTATTATTATTATTTCTTCTACTACTACTACTACTATTACCAATATTGTTCTGATTGTAATTGCTGTCGGATAAGCCGCAGTCACACTAGAGTTTGAGCATGCAATACATGGTGCTACAAAAAGGCGTGAGATTAAACGTTTAAAAAGCGAGTGATTGCTCCATATTTAACATGTTATGATCTTCTATTGGTCTCACAGAATCACATGATGCGATTTCCCGGGTTAAAGTTCACCAAGCGACATGTGAAACTTGTTGCACGAGCTTGCATTTCCGGTCTGCTGCATTTGCATGCATATAAAAGGTCGATGGGGCGAAAAGTGGAGTGTAACCACGGCTTTACACATTCCAGTTATATTGCTGTTTATGTGGTCTGTGTTTACTGTATGTAGTATGTTTTGTACTCTTAATAATGTACACTTTAAAAAAAAGCAGTGAATTAAAAGCTCAGAGGCAAAAAGTGATAGTGTATTAATAGTGAGAAATATTTTTGCTTATTTTTCACGATACATTGTACAAAGCAATTAACGGCTCAAATGACTGTTGATGCATAATCAAGTAGCACAAGTTAGAGCTTTGACAGGAATATTAGTTTGGAAATTCACTTAAATAGGTGCCAGATGCAATTTGCAGGTCGCAGATTCAGATCAGTCTCGTTCTGGCACAAATTAAGGCCTGTCTCTATAATAATAATAATAATAATAATAATAATAATAATAATAATAATAATAATAATAATAATATTTTCTTTATTATAAATGCTAAATACTATTTAAATACTACTATTATTATTCAGACTGTAATTGCTGTTTATACATTCCTGCTATATTGCCCTTTATCTATTCTGTGTTTACTGTTGTATGTATTGCAGTTTTAATAATTTTTTTTTTTTTTTTAAAGCAGTGAATTAAGAGTTTGTTGAAGCAAAAAATGGTAGTTAATGGTGTATTAATAGTGTGAATTGTACCTTTTGTTTATTTTTCATATGTATAGCAAGCAATTAACACCTCAATTGAATGTGCTACTGCGCATCGATGGATTTGCTATTCAGTGTTTGGACTCTCAGTAGTGATTATTAACCCACACTGAACTGAGCTAAACTGAACTGAACTTAATCTCTGAAAACTGAACTGACACTGTTTCAATTCACTATAATCTTCCATGTGAAGCTGCTTTGACACAATCTACATTGTATAAGCGCTTGAATTGAATTGAATTATGCATTGAATGAAGTTAAGAGCTTTGACGGGAATATTAGTGTGGAAATTCACTAAAATAGGTGCCAGATGCATTTCGGGAGGTTGTTGATGATATTAATATTTTCTTTATTATTTTAAATGCTAAATACTGCATTTCAATTCTACCAATATTATTCAGATTATAATTGCTGTTTATAGTAATATGCTGTTAAATTGTTGTTCATGTGTTTACTGCATAATATTGTATGTTTTGCACTCTTTAGGAGTTTGAGGAGTTTTAAGGTCCCTGTTTTTTTTTTTTTTTTTGCTTATTTTTCAAATGCAAACCAAGCAATTAACACCACAAATTAATGTGCTGCGTGATTTTGCATCAACAAGTTAGAGCTTTGACAGGAATATTAGTTTGGAAAATCAGTAAAATAGGTGCCAGATGCAATTCTAGATGTTGTTGATATTATTATTTTCTTTATTATTATAAATGCTAAATTCTATTTCAATTCTACTAATATTGATCTGATTGTAATTACTGTTTGTTACACGTTCCTGTTAAAATGTTGTTTATGTGTTGACTGTTGTATGTGCTACACTCTTAATGATACTTAAACTGTGGATTAAGAGTTCATTGAGACAAAAAGTGACAGTTAATAGTGTATTAATAGCAAAAATTGTATCTTAAAATAAACCGCCTTTTTTATTTTTCATATGCAAAGCAAGAAATTAACACCGCAAATTAATGTGCTACGTGATTTTGCTTCAACACGTTAGAGCTTTGACAGGAATATTAGTTTGGAAATTCACTAAAATAGGTGCCAGATGCAATTCAGGAGGTTGTTGATGATATTACTATTTGCATTATTATTTTAAATGCTAAATACTATTTAAATTCTACCAATATTATTCAGATTATAATTGCTGTTTGTAGTAATATGATGTTAAATTGTTGTTCATGTGTTTACTGCATAATATTGTATGTTTTGCACTCTTTAGGAGTTTGAGGAGTTTTAAGGTCCCTGTTTTTTTTTTTTTGCTTATTTTTCAAATGCAAACCAAGCAATTAACACCACAATTTAATGTGCTACGTGATTTTGCATCAACACGTTAGAGCTTTGACAGGAATATTAGTTTGGAAATTCAGTAAAATAGGTGCCAGATGCAATTCGGGAGGTTGTTAATATCATTATTTTCTTTATTATTATAAATGCTAAATTCTATTTAAATTCTACTAATATTATTCTGATTGTAATTACTGTTTGTTACACGTTCCTGTTAAAATGTTGTTTTTGTGTTGACTGTTGTATGTGTTACACTCTTAATGATACTTAAACTGTGGATTAAGAGTTCATTGAGATAAAAAGTGACAGTTAGTGTATTAATAGCGAAAATTGTATCTTAAAATAAACCGCCTTTTTTATTTTTCATATGCAAAGCAAGAAATTAACACCGCAAATTAATGTGCTACTTGATTTTGCATCAACAAGTTAGAGCTTTGACAGGAATATTAGTTTGGAAATTCACTAAAATAGGTGCCAGATGCATTTCGGGAGGTTGTTGATTATATTAATATTTTCTTTATTATTTTAAATGCTAAATTCTATTTAAATTCTACTAATATTATTCAGATTATAATTGCTGTTTGTAGTAATATGCTGTTAAATTGTTGTTCATGTGTTTACTGCATAATATTGTATGTTTTGCACTCTTTAGGAGTTTGAGGAGTTTTAAGGTCCCTGTTTTTTTTTTTTTTTTGCTTATTTTTCAAATGCAAACCAAGCAATTAACACCACAAATTAATGTGCTACGTAAAATCAGTAAAATAGGTGCCAGATGCAATTCTAGAGGTTGTTGATATCATTATTTTCTTTATTATTATAAATGCTAAATTCTATTTAAATTCTACTAATATTATTCTGATTGTAATTACTGTTTGTTACACGTTCCTGTTAAAATGTTGTTTATGTGTTGACTGTTGTATGTGTTACACTCTTAATGATACTTAAACTGTGGATTAAGAGTTCATTGAGACAAAAAGTGATAGTTAATAGTGTATTAATAACACCACAAATTAATGTGCTGCGTGATTTTGCTTCAACACGTTAGAGCTTTGACAGGAATATTAGTTTGGAAAATCCAACGCTATCTCACGGCCAATTCGTAACTTTTTGATTAGTGGCTAATTCGTACAAATTAGTACGATTTGCCCATCACCCAATGACGGTTGGGGTTAGGGGTGGGGTTAGGTGCCACGCCTCCTTTTTAAAATCGTACATTTTCGTACGACTTAACTTGTACGAATTCGTACGAATTAGCCACTAATCTGACAAAAGGTAAAATACTTACATTTTCTCGTGAGATCAGGCTGGGAAAATCAGTAAAATAGGTGTCAGATGCAATTCTAGAGGTTGTTGATATTATTATTTTCTTTATTATTATAAATGCTAAATTCTATTTAAATTCTACTAATATTATTCAGATTATAATTGCTGTTTGTTACACGTTCCTGTTAAAATGTTGTTTATGTGTTGACTGTTGTATGTGTTACACTCTTAATGATACTTAAACTGTGGATTAAGAGTTCATTGAGACAAAAAGTGATAGTTAATAGTGTATTAATAACACCACAAATTAATGTGCTGCGTGATTTTGCTTCAACACGTTAGAGCTTTGACAGGAATATTAGTTTGGAAAATCCAACGCTATCTCACGGCCAATTCGTAACTTTTTGATTAGTGGCTAATTCGTACAAATTAGTACGATTTGCCCATCACCCAATGACGGTTGGGGTTAGGGGTGGGGTTAGGTGCCACGCCTCCTTTTTAAAATCGTACATTTTCGTACGACTGAACTTGTACGAATTCGTACGAATTAGCCACTAATCTGACAAAACGTAAAATACTTACATTTTCTCGTGAGATCAGGCTGGGAAAATCAGTAAAATAGGTGCCAGATGCAATTCTAGAGGTTGTTGATATTATTATTTTCTTTATTATTATAAATGCTAAATATTATTTAAATTCTACCAATATTATTCAGATTATAATTGCCGTTTATAGTAATATGCTGTAAAATTTTTGTTAAAATGTGTGTACTGTAAATATTGTACGTTATGCACACTTTAGGAGTTTGAGGCAATAAGTTAAAGTTAATAGTTTATTAATCGTGATAATTGCATCTTAAAATAAACCGTCCCTTTTATTTTTGCTTATTTTTCAAATGCAAACCAAGCAATTAACATCACAAATTAATGTGCTGTGTGATTTTGCATCAAGTTAAGAGCTTTGACAGGAATATTAGTTTGGAAAATCAGTAAAATAGGTGCCAGATGCAATTCGGGAGGTTGTTGATGATATTATTATTTTCTTTATTATTTTAAATGCTAAATTCTATTTAAATTCTACCAATATTATTCAGATTATAATTGCTGTTTGTAGTAATATGCTGTTAAATTGTTGTTTATGTGTTTACTGCATAATATTGTATGTTTTGCACTCTTTAGGAGTTTGAGGAGTTTTAAGGTCCCTGTTTTTGTTTTTTTTTTTGCTTATTTTTCAAATGCAAACCAAGCAATTAACACCACAAATTAATGTGTGATTTTGCATCAACAAGTTAGAGCTTTGACAGGAATATTAGTTTGGAAATTCAGTAAAATAGGTGCCAGATGCAATTCTAGAGGTTGTTGATATTATTATTTTCTTTATTATTATAAATGCTAAATTCTATTTCAATTCTACTAATATTATTCAGATTATAATTACTGTTTGTTACACATTCCTGTTAAAATGTTGTTTATGTGTTGACTGTTGTATGTGTTACACTCTTAATGATACTTAAACTGTGGATTAAGAGTTCATTGAGACAAAAAGTGATAGTTAATAGTGTATGAATAGCAAAAATTGTATCTTAAAATAAACCGCCTTTTTTATTTTTCATACGCAAAGCAAGAAATTAACACCGCAAATTAATGTGCTACTTGATTTTGCATCAACAAGTTAGAGCTTTGACAGGAATAGTTTGGAAATTCACTAAAATAGGTGCCAGATGCAATTCAGGAGGTTGTTGATGATATTATTATTTGCGTTATTATTTTAAATGCTAAATACTATTTAAATTCTACCAATATTATTCAGATTATAATTGCTGTTTGTAGTAATATGATGTTAAATTGTTGTTTATGTGTTTACTGCATAATATTGTATGTTTTGCACTCTTTAGTTACTCTTTAGGAGTTTGAGGAGTTTTAAGGTCCCTGTTTTTTTTTTTGCTTATTTTTCAAATGCAAACCAAGCAATTAACACCACAATTTAATGTGCTGCGTGATTTTGCATCAACACGTTAGAGCTTTGACAGGAATATTAGTTTGGAAAATTAGTAAAATAGGTGCCAGATGCAATTCTAGAGGTTGTTGATATTATTATTTTCTTTATTATTATTATAATGCTAAATTCTATTTAAATTCTACTAATATTATTCTGATTATAATTACTGTTTGTTACACATTCCTGTTAAAATGTTGTTTATGTGTTGACTGTTGTATGTGTTACACTCTTAATGATACTTAAACTGTGGATTAAGAGTTCATTGAGACAAAAAGTGACAGTTAATAGTGTATGAATAGCAAAAATTGTATCTTAAAATAAACCGCCTTTTTTATTTTTCATACGCAAAGCAAGAAATTAACACCGCAAATTAATGTGCTACTTGATTTTGCATCAACAAGTTAGAGCTTTGACAGGAATATTAGTTTGGAAATTCACTAAAATAGGTTCCAGATGCAATTCGGGAGGTTGTTGATGATATTATTATTTGCGTTATTATTTTAAATGCTAAATACTATTTAAATTCTACCAATATTATTCAGATTATAAATGCTGTTTACAGTAATATGCTGTTAAATTGTTGTTCATGTGTTTACTGTAAATATTGTACGTTATGCACACTTTAGGAGTTTGAGGCAATAAGTTAAAGTTAATAGTTTATTAATCGTGATAATTGTATCTTAAAATAAACCGTCCCTTTTATTTTTGCTTATTTTTCAAATGCAAACCAAGCAATTAACACCACAAATTAATGTGCTGCGTGATTTTGCTTCAACACGTTAGAGCTTTGACAGGAATATTAGTTTGGAAAATCCAACGCTATCTCACGGCCAATTCGTAACTTTTTGATTAGTGGCTAATTCGTATGAATTCGTACGATCTAATTCGTACAAATTAGTACGATTTGCCCATCACCCAATGACGGTTGGGGTTAGGGGTGGGGTTAGGTGCCACGCCTCCTTTTTAAAATCGTACATTTTCGTACGACTGAACTTGTACGAATTCGTACGAATTAGCCACTAATCTGACAAAACGTAAAATACTTACGTTTTCTCGTGAGATCAGGCTGGGAAAATCAGTAAAATAGGTGCCAGATGCAATTCTAGAGGTTGTTGATATTATTATTTTCTTCATTATTATAAATGCTAAATATTATTTAAATTCTACCAATATTATTCAGATTATAATTGCTGTTTACAGTAATATGCTGTTAAATTGTTGTTAAAATGTGTTTACTGTAAATATTGTACGTTTTGCACACTTTAGGAGTTTGAGGCAATAAGTTAAAGTTAATAGTTTATTAATCGTGATAATTGCATCTTAAAATAAACCGTCCCTTTTATTTTTGCTTATTTTTCAAATGCAAACCAAGCAATTAACATCACAAATTAATGTGCTGTGTGATTTTGCATCAACACAATTAACAAGTTAGATCTTTGACAGAAATATTAGTTTGGAAATTCACTAAAATAGGTGCCAGATGCAATTCTGGGGGTGGCAGATTCAGATCAGTCTTGTTCTGGCACAAATTAAGGCCTGTATCGATGTTAATAATAATAAATTATTATATTATTTTTTCTTTATTGTTTGTTACAATCACCAATGATCCAACCCTCATAGATCACTGGAGAACATTCACTCGCGCACACACACACAGCTGAGTTTTGTTAGAACTAACCCTGTAACATTACAAAGCGTTTCCTGGTTTAGTCTCTCCGAGTTTTGACCCTTGCCTTGTTTTATCGTTTATCCTGTCTGTCACCAGCATTGACCATTTGGCTGTTCTCCGACTATGCTTCCAGATTTCCTTACTTTGTACATGTTTGCTCCTGTATTTGACGATTGCCTGTCTTAATATTAATAAAGCCTGCATGTGGATCCTCACTCTGTTGCCATCCGACTCTCTTGTGTTTAGTTATTATTATTTTTATGAATGCTAATTAATATTTAAATTCTACCAATTTTGTTCTGATTGTAATTACTGTGTATATCACATTCCTGTTATATTGCTGTTTATGTCTTCTGTGTTTACTGTTGAATGTTTTTCACTCTTTATTATGTATAGTTAATAAAAAAAAACTGTGATTTTGAGGCAAAAACAAAATGCTAATTACGTACATGTATAGAAAGCAATTAACATCACAATTGAACGTGCTACTTGATTTTGCATCAACACATCAACAAGTTAGAGCTTGGACAAGGAATATTAGTTTGGAAATTCACAAAAGTAGGTGCCAGATGCAATTCGGGAGGAGGAAGATTCAGATCCAGCTTGTTCTGGCACAAATTAAGGCCTGTCTCTATAACAATAATAATAATAATTATTATTATTATTATTTATTTATTTTTCATTAGTAGTATTTTTGTTGTTGTTTGTGGTATTATTATTTTGATTATTATTATTATTATTATTATTATATTTATTATTAATTTATTAATATAAATGCTAATTACTATTTAAATACTACAAATATTGTTCTGATTGTAATTGCTGTTTGTGTTCTTTGTTTACTGTATGTTGCATGTTTTGCACTCTTTATAATGTATATTTTAAAAAAAAAATTGCAGTGAATTAAGAGTTCAATGAGGCAAAAAGTGATGTTATGTATATGTATTGCAAGCAATTAACACCACAAATTAATGTGCTACTTGATTTTGCATCAACACATCAACAAGTTAGATCTTTGACAGGAATATTAGTTTGCAAATTCACTGAAATAGGCGCCAGATGCAATTCTGGAAGTGACAGATTCAGATCTGTCTTGTTCTGGCACAAATTAAGGCCCGTTTCCCACAAACTGAGAGCACTATAGTGAAACACCTGCTGCCCGATTCGTCCTTATACAGTTCTTGAGGGGTTTTAAGGCCATGTGAAAATCTGCTCATCATTCGCTATTCAGTGTTTTTCGTGTTGTGCGTCTCAAAGAAACAGAATTCAATTACCGTCGTGCCTTTCTCAGGGTCACAGCTTCATTCCTCACCACATCGAAAGACTTCGGATGTAATTTGGCAATGAAAGACGATGAATATAAAATGTTTTTTTTTTTTTTTTTTTTGTAAAATGTCGTGTGCCCCTGAGATTTGAAAAAGTTCTGCTGTTGCCAAGTTTCCACTGGCACTAAAAAAATCTGCTAATTAAAAGTACAAACATAAATCAGACTCGCATATATATTGAGGAGTTTTGATCAAAGTATTTTCCAAATGTAGAATGTGTTGTTTCTTAACTTTCGGCTGTAAAGAAACCTTGAGATGTTATAACTTTCACTTAAGCTATATAATAATAAAAAATAATAATAAATGATAATAATAATAATAATAACAATAACAACAACAATAAAGTAAATAAATTAGACAATAAGAAAATAGTTAAATAAGGACATAAGTAAATAAAGTAAACAAATAAAAAAGTAACAAATTAAACAAGTACATAAATACATAACTAGAAAAGTAAACAAATAAATGAATAAATATTAAATAAACAATCAAGTAAATAAGGTAAATAAATAAATTAAATAAATAAGCAAACAAATGAACAAATAATGAACAAACAAATAAATAAATATTAAATAAACAAACAAACGAGTAGATAAACACAAATGGAAAATAAATAAACAAACAAATACACTCAAGTAAATAAGATAAATAATTAAATAAATAAATAAACAAACAAAAGTAAACAAATACAGGAGCAAATATTAAACAAACAAGTAAATAAGTACATAAACACAAAGTAGACAAGTAAACAAATAAATGAATAAATATTAAATAATCAAGTACATAAGATAGATAAATAAATAAACAAGTAAATGAGTAAAACAAGTAAAAACAAGCAAATAAACAAATATTAACAAACAAATACAAACAAGTAAATAAGTAGTTAAACACAAATGAAAAATAAATATTACATAAACAATCAAGTAAATAAGATAAATAAGTAAACAAATAAATGAATAAATAATAAACAAACACGCAAGTAAACAAATAAATGAATAAATATTAAATTAACAATCAAATAAATAAGATAGATAAATAAACTAAATAGATAAGTATGAAATACTTAATTTAAAAATGAACAAATAAACAAACAGATAAGTAAACAAATAAATCCATAAATATTAAACAAGTAGATAAACACAAATGAAAAATAAATATTAAACAAAACAAGATAAATAAATAAACAAATAAATGAATAAATAATAAACAAACAAGTCAATAAGTAGATAAACACAAATAAAGTAGATAAGTAAACAAATCAATGAATAAATAGTAAACAAACAGTACTAATCAAATGGTAAACAAGTAAATAAGATAGGTAAATAAATAAATAAATAAATAAATCCAGCGCCTAGACTGCAGCTCCGCACAGGAAGTTTGGCCAGAGGAGAAATGGTCGTGCCCAACTGAGCCTGGTTTCTCTCGAGGTTTTTTTTCCTTCTCTTTCGTCAATTGGTGAAGTTTGTTCCTCGACACTGGCTTGCTTGGTTTGGGACACATCGATGGATTTGCTCTTCAGTGTTTGGACTTTCATTAATGAAAATTAGGGGTGTCAAAAGTATGTTTCTTCGGTGCACCGCTCTGCAGACGCGGACAATTCGGCATTGGTTCAGTAATAATCATAACCGGTTTTTATGTACTGAAGTCATTTATCTCATATGCGCTATGTTGCGGTAGCTTACTATGGCGAGGGAGGCGAGCGCGAGTATTTAAAACACTCTAACTACTTAACGCAGAAACTCTGCACAATTTTACTGCATGTGTGTTTTCTGGACAGTCTTTCTGTTACGACTTTCAAGTTTGGCTCGAGGGTTTAAAAGAAGCAACATTTAATGTCATAAAATTGTGTTGTGAGTTGGTTGCAAAATAGCAAAACGACAACCAAAATACTGCAAAAATAAGTTAATTTATTTACAGAAGTGAAAAGAAGTCAAACAGCAAAATATTATTTACAAGATCCCACAAAAGAAAATAAATCAATGTATATTATGGATGGGGGAAACGAGAATTAAGTGGCGCCAAATAAATGAAAGCAATATAACAAAAACCCCAAATCTAACTGAAATTACCCTCTAAACTAACGAATACAAAATAAACAAACAAACATCTTCAGCGTTTACACGCTATAACTAAAAAAAACGGTGAAAACTTACAGCGGGTGGCGCTTACTTACACTTCCAGCAGAAGCCCCTATTTCAAGCCGATTGAGAGAATGAAAGTAAACTCCATTTCTCTCTCTCTCACTGTGACCCATTTGACCTGCTGGGCGTGACTTTTTCTCTCCTCTCGGCTGTTACAGCGATACTTTTGGATACAGACACGGGCAAGTGTCTGCATTCTTCTCCACCGCGTCTATCATGGATCAGCTGTGATCGCTGCTGCAGTTTATCAGTGTCATCTGTGAAGAGCGCCAGCGCCAATCGCATCCCTTTCTGTCGAGCGCGTGACCAAGAGAGCGAGCGGGATATTTATTGTTATTGATTTGTTTATTTGCTATAAATGCTTGTGTTTTTTAAAGGTACAGTTTATATATCTGGACAAAATTGTATAACAAATAGTATTTATAGTAACAAGGATTGCTGTGCTGTGAAGAAAGTATGGAAAGAATCGTCAATGCACCGTGATGCACAGAGATATCGAATTGAATCGAATCGATGGCATGATAATCGTAACCGAACCGAACTGTGAGACCAGTGTAGGTTCACACAGGGGCGTTGCTAGACATAAAGCTCTACTGGGGCACCCCCCAGTAAAAAAAAAAAAAAATAAAATACTCTGTGTGTGTGTGTATATATATATATATATATATATAAAAATTAAATTATTGTTATTATACAATTATTATTCTAAATAATTAATCCTATATGTAACTGGAAAATAATGTAAAGACAACGGGAGTGATGATGCTAAGATCATTTAAAAAAATCTTTTGCATGAATAATAATTTAATTTGAATGAAATTCTATAGGCAATTCTATAGAATACAAAAAAAGATGTTTAATTATCTGTTGTCTTATGCTGCGTTCACACCAGACGCGGAACACGCTTCTAAATCGCGCTATTCGCGTGTAAATAGACGCGTGAACATTTGAGTTTACTCGCTTCATTCGCGCGTCAGACTCCGCTTCATTCGCGCGTCAAATTCACTTCAGAACAGACGCGGATTTGCGTCATGGGCAGGGCTTCTGTCTGCTCGGTGACTGTAGCTTCGTTGCTAAATGGCTAACATGGATTTTATTGATAAAATACCTGTTTATGTGCTTTATGAAGGCTGTAAAACAGCGTAGATACGTTTGGAGCAGTGTCTGAGTCCACTAGATACTTTCAGAGGTGCACCCAGCGCTGTGGGCTCATAAACTCCTCCAGAAACTTAACCTGGATGACGGAGGCTTTCAGCGGTGCTTCTGACTGAGCCAAGCCCAGTTTGATGAACTGTTGTCGGTGTCGGCTGGAGGATTTCCCCCGGACACCAACAACAGGTGCTACGTCACAATCATGCTCCCACAAGAGCAAGCTCCTGATTGGTTAATGCGGCGCGAATGTCCGCAGAAGTTCAGATATTTGAACTCGAGCGATTCGCGCGATTTGCGCGTTAAGCGCGTCATACGCTCAATTTGCGTGTATCGCGCCATTCGCGCCGCGCAATTCGCGTCATTTGCGCCGCGACATTCGCGCGTATCGCGCCGCAGGATGCCTATTTGCGCGTTTGCATTGACTTAACATGTAAATCACTCGCGCTTGACGCTTCTTCTGCGTCTGGTGTGAACGCAGCATTAGACTTGACACATGGCAGAGAATTAGGCTTATTAAGTATTACCTCCCTGACTGCATCCCTCCTTTGTGCTTCATACAAAAAAAATCTATCAGGAGGCATGCTCAGTAAGATCACCATCATATTGTTTAAACTTTAGTTTTGTCGACTTGCAAAACTCACGTCCACTGTGCCGTCACCTCCACATAAAAGACTGTTAATGCCGGTTTTATAACGCATGAGCGGCGCGTGAGCAGCGGGTATATTTTTCGCCGTACATGTTAACAACCAGGACTCGCACCGGGAGAAGAGCAGCGCGTCAGGGTCCAGCAGAAGCGGTGTGTGAGGCGTGCGGGTGAGGTTTTCTGCGCACATGCAGTGATGCGTCAGTTTGCTTTTTGATTAAACTACACTGCTTTCACCAGCGTTGATTCGGTCGCACATAGAGAATAACGTCTTTATTCCTTGATTGCCCCTCTTAATACATACACTTGCATATGAAGCAAATCATATCTCAAAGCATTTACTAGGGCACTGGCGATTTATACTGGGGCTTGTGCCCCAGTAAATTGGGTCTAGCGACGCAACTGGGTTCACACCTCTAGTGAAAATGAAACCATATTGAACTAAGGATGGGCGATATGGCCTAAAATCCATATTGCGATATACATTGCAGCCTCTTGCGATAACGATATATATTGCGATATATAAATTATAATAGAACCATTTCAGAACAGGTTACAGAGACCCTTAGGAAAGCCAAACTGCTATTTTTTTAAGAAATAAAGAAAGGTTGCATGTCATTTTGAGAACATTTATTGTGCAAAAGCAAAACTGTAATTAAACAACACAATGTTGCAGATAAATAAACTAAATGTAGTGCCTTTTAGAAAGAAAGACTTTTCTTTTAAGTCCTTGGTTCCTAAATGCCAAGTTGCAGAGAACAAAAAAAATTGGTGTCTTTTTAGTTAAGGAACTTACACTGTACTGAAATTACTTCCAGTATTAAATTAGTCAAATAAAATTGTGTATTGCAGATACTTTAAATAAAAACATTTCTAATCTGCAGCCTAAGGTAACACATTTGGTTTTAAACATTTTGTTCTCCTAATGAAATTAGAACTGGTGTCTTGATCTGCTCTTTCTCTCTCTCTCTCTCCGTCTGCTGTAGTGTTAGTGCTGCTGAGAGATTGAGACGCACCAGATAAAGTTTGCTTATAAAGTAATGCAAAAATGAATACAATTAATATCGAAAGCGAAAGCAGATTCTTGGACATGTCCGGGGAAAATGTATTGTCACCCCAAATAATGAGCTGGATCAGTCTATTTAGTCTTCGCGCTCTTCTGTATCCAGCGCGTCTCTGTGGGTCTGCATGCAGAGCACGTGAGTCTGTGGCAGAGTGTTCTCAGTTTCTCGCGAACACAGAACCAGGCCGCCCCAATAATATATCGGCCGCCAGGTAAAATCTGTGTGGGAAGCGCTGTGTGGGAATCTGTGTGACAAGCCTCGATATGCCATGCATGAGGCTCGCAAGTTGTGCGACACGTCGCCATTCGGTGCCATGTGTTGCTTAGTGCTGTTGTTGAGAGCTCAGCATGTGCTACAGTCACAATAGATTTCCAACGTAATACACCATACGTTAGTGTGAAGAGCATGTTGTTTTACCGTGGCCGAGTGAATTAAGTTATCAATCGAGCTTATTATTTTTTGTCGCAAATGCGAGCGAAATGGTTGCACTGTTTATTCAAGATGATGCGTTGCAGCCGGCTGCAGCTCGTTGCTCTTAATTTCGCGAGTAGATTGCGTCATCAAACATGCATTATCGCAATAGTGCAATAGAATTAGAATCTCTATCGTAGGCCAATTTTGTATTGTTTATATCGCATATCGTTTATATCGCCCATTACTATATTGAACTGAACTAAACTTCAACTCTGAACAATAAAAGTGATTTGATTTGTCTGTATTTTGCACTGTCTGTATTTTGCACTGTCTGGAGCCAGCACCTAAGCTTTTCACTCATCATAGCACACGTGCTGCTGATGATGTGACAATAAAAGTGATAAATAAGAT
This sequence comes from Danio kyathit, assembly GCA_903798195.1. Classification (NCBI taxonomy): domain Eukaryota; kingdom Metazoa; phylum Chordata; class Actinopteri; order Cypriniformes; family Danionidae; genus Danio; species Danio kyathit. Next base: position 56,386,254 of record LR812533.1, on the reverse strand, counting down.
AAATAAGATAAATAAATACATTTAGATAAGTAAACAAATAAATGAATAAATATTAAACCAACAAACAAAGTAAAAAAGTAGCTAAATAAATAAATAAATAAAAATAAATAAATAAATAAATAAATAAATAAATAATTGATGTGGTGGATACTTTTAAATTAAATAAATACAAAAATTGTAGTCAGAAATCTTTCAGAAATCATTTCAATATCGCATTGTGGATCACAGAAAAATAAAAATAATGCAATGTCAGTTTTTTTTCTCCCATATTGTGCAGCCCTAAAACTGACATTAGATCTTCAGCCGGAGTGAAAGGAGGAAATAGTCTTTTCTCAGCTGTTGTCAGAATCAATCAACTCATCAATCTAGAGCCAGGATTTAGAAGAAAAAAAAGATTTTTTGGGGAGCCAATTCCCGATTTTTACCTGCCAAAATGCTGGCAGACAGACACATTAAAGAGCTCACCTGCCCGGCGCGTGGCAGTACAGCAGTTTCTGAGCTTGGGTTTTGTTGATCTAATTGCTTTCTGTGAGATAAAAGCCTTAAAGCTGTCGCTCTGAGATGGCAAAGCTAATGAAGCTATTGATTGATCTGTCTTGTCACGGGCTCCACTTTTCAGTGTCTATCTCTTCTGTGTCTTTTCCATCTCTTTCTGTCAGTAAGTGAATTCAGGGCAGACGAAAGTGCTGATTCGGGCTTCATGTGAGATAAGCACATAATAAATGCCACACAATGTCATAATTATCAGTGGGAATCTCAAGTTTCGTCCTGACCAAGTTTGCATGAATATTAATCATGCTGGGTTGTAATTACTCTTCTCCCAAGGTATTATAGACCGCCTGGGCCTGTATATGACAACACCATATTGTACTGAATAAAAAAAAGTTTGCTGTTTGTTCAAACTACTTATTTAAAATGAGCAGCGACAACACAATTATTTAGGTTTCTTTGAGACAACTTAATTATTTTATGTTCAATTCACTTAAACTTGTAAAAACTAATAAGTAACTTAAATCCTTCAAGTTGTTTCAGCATTTCTTACAGTGTTTACAGTACAGGCAGTGCAGAATTATTAGGCAAGTTGTATTTTTGAGGATTAATTTTATTATTGAACAACAACCATGTTCTCAATGAACCCAAAAAACTCATTAATATCAAAGCTGAATATTTTTGGAAGTAGTTTTTAGTTTGTTTTTAGTTTGAGCTATTTTAGGAGGATATCTGTGTGTGCAGGTGACTACACTCTAAAAAATAGGGGGTTATTTTTTCTACCCAAATCTTGGGTTGAGGCATTTGGGTAATTTTTGGGGGTTATTTTCAGAATCTTGGGTAGTTTCAACCCTGCTCCTTGGGTCAATTCAACTCCCAGCAGGGGCTGACTGGTATACCACATATTATATATGTGACGCTGAGTCAAAACAACACAAATGCTGGGTCATCTTTCGCGGGCATTTTTGGATCATCGGCAGGAGGAGGAAGGGGCTTTTCGAGCAGACTGTCTTCGGCATTTCAGGTGAAATAAAGGTTTGTATTTGTATTCGTATCATTTCTCATCATCGTATCATCTGATAAATCATTGTCTTTATAATCCAGGGTTAGCCTTATTCAACAGGCGGCCCATGCACGAATCACTTTCGGCAGTTCTGTGACCCGCATGTACGTTGTTATATTATTATTGTCCAGGTCTAACAAATGAATCTATTTAACGGTAACCTTACATGATTTTAGTCCTCAACATCACTCGAGTAAACCATATATTGTCGCGTCATGAAGGGTGTAGTCACACTAGGGCTAGGCGATACTGTGCCCGCTGCCCGGGTATTTTGATTATTTGAGTGCCCGCCCATGTTACGTCTGAGCGCGGTTTGTTTCGCCGGCCATTGCCCTGTAAAGAGTTGCGCCGGAGCGCGGTTTTCGTGAAGTTTAAGCACTTAACCCCACGCCAGCGCTGAACAGGTAATGTACGTTGTATGGAACTGCTTAGTTAAGAAGCTGCAAATTTCTCGCTGTTCGGTGAGACGAGTGCACGTTGCAGCGTCTTGTTAATGAACCTGTCCAAACACTGTACGCCATAAGCTGTAACCTTGCTAATGGTCCCGATAAGCACACGTGAACATTTCTCAGCGATAAAGGAGAAAAATCAGCAAAAGGCTAACGTTACAGAGAGGGTCAATCGTCACCGCATCACAAACTAGAAATAAGGAACCATAAAGCAATGTTTATTGTTTGGATATATCACTGCTTTCTACAGAAACTATCAAAACAGAATAAATTACCTTTGTGAGTGTGATATGCTCTAACTGTGAACAAATTACAACGTGATTTGAGGTAAAAACAATTTATTTAAATTCAGATTCATTCAAGGAAACGTTTATTTATTTAGAAACCATGTTTAATCAATTCATAGATTGTTCTTTTATAAACAGACTGCTGCAATTTTCACGAGAAACTTAAGCTGCATGCTAATTTGTTGTTGTGTTTTTGGTGGGACTCATGGTGAGAGAATAGTGATATCTATTTAAATTAAATATTAAGTGTAGTTAAGATAAGAAAAAAAACTTCTTTCTAAAGAAATGTGTGAAGTATTTCCACAAGAATGCTTGGAGTTTTATTATTCTGAGTTTATGCAACTCTTGAGTATGAATGCTTTTTTTTCATATAGCAAAACGTTTTAATTCCTTTTTTCTTTGTTCCAGATTTTAATTCAGACCCACACTAAACTGTCATGGTGGTAAGGCCACAGCCTTTCACTTAAGGTAAACACTATTGTCTCATCTGGCATGTATATCTAATTTTTTTGCTGCTATACTTTTTGCTACTATCACTGTGAAAATAAAAACTTTGTCATTTACTCTTTTGCATGTACACTATTTAAGAGTTTAGAACATAATCTAAAGAAAATCTAAATAATTTTAAATCTGATTATGGGGTTTAATCTATAAAGCAATTCTGTTTTTAAAATAAAGAACACATTGTTATGTTTATATAAATGCTTTTTACTAATTAAAACTCATGCTATCTAAAAATTTTTAACTTTCTTTTGTGGGATACTGAAAAGAGAAATGATGGCTGAATAAAGCATCATAAATAAAACTGTTTGCAGAAATTAAGCTCTGTTTTTATGTTTTAGGTTATCTCATTGTGCTTTGATGGATTGATTTCTACATAAGTTAAATGAGTGGCAGCTTCCAGAACTTAGTAGTTTTTAGGGTAAGTTTTCCTGTTATGTCCTATTTGTCTTGTGCTTTTGTGCAAATAGTGTAAATTGATCATCACAAAACTGACATGTATAACCTTCAAATTAATATTATTTTAATGTATTGTCTTTACCATAAAACTTTACAAAACTAGTTTGTAGTGCAAGTAATTCAGTTTACTACCATTTGTTATTCTTCTAGCCATAACACCTTTTACCTATAACAGCTAATGAATTGTAATTCTAACACATTCACAGAAACAAGCATACTTTCTTGTTGCAAAATAAGGTGGATAATTGACAACGTGTAGATGAAATGTGTAGAATCATTAACAATACCCACAGTCTAATTCAGGTTTTCATGTGTATTGTGTGTTCATACAAATTTTTTAAATGTATTTGCAGGAAACATGGTATGCTCAAAGTAGAAATTACAGACCAGTACTGGGTTTATTAAAGAGAGGCTGAGGAACATACGAAAACAGAGAGGCCACAAGAGAGAAAGAAGATACACCAAGCAGGACAGTCATGCCAGGTAATGTGTAGACTTAATTTTTAAAACAGTAGTTTAAAAAAACTGCAATCTTAAACCCCATAACTTTAAGATGTCAAGTGAAAAGGACTTTTTTGTTTAGCTACTTATTATATTAGGTAGCCAGCACCCTTAAATAATACTCATATAAAAAACAATTAGTACAGCGTACTTTTTGTGTTCATATTTTGTTTTTCAAAACACTTTTGCTGATATTGAGGTGAGATATGAGTAAAGTTTGGGACATGTTTGGTGATTTGGGTAGGTGCGATAGTGGGTTACGGTATAAGTGATAGGTTATACAGTGTAATTATAAATAATGCAGAAATTCATTACAGTCAATTTAGATAAATGTGTCTGATAAATGTAAATATAATTTAATATCATGTAACAAGAAATCTGGTAACAATTTACAATATTTTGTAATATCTGTTAATACTATTCCTTCAACTAACAAAGTAACAATGAGCAACACATTAGTTACAGCGTTTATTAATCTTTGTTAATATTAAAAGTTAATTAATTAATGTCATTCATTGGTTCATGTTATTTCACAACGCATTAACAAAGTTTGCAATGCTTTGTAGGCCAATCAAGTGCTCCGTGCATACCCACACCTCGACTCTCGCACTCTGATAGACATTTTTTCATTTGCATGATCTGTCCTTTAGGTTGGAACAAATATGGTGGGGTACCTCCAGCAGACTGAAGCATCAAGACCTTACCCTTATGTCACTTCAAAATGGACACATTGACTCCCAGCCATTTGTCATCCTGCCAGGAGAAGCTTTGGAGCTTAGGACTCTCACAGACAATTTAGCTTATTCAATTTACCTACAGTGCATGTCTTTGGACTTGTGGGGGAAACCAGAGCACCCGGAGGAAACCTACACCAACACAGGGAGAACATGCAAACTCCACACAGAAATGCCAACAGACCCAGCCAGGACTCGAACCAGCAACCTTTTTGCTGTGATGCAACATCGCTACCCACTAAACTACCGCACCGCTATGAGGTAGTATTTTAGTTTTATTTGTTTTAATTTTCAGGTTTTGTTTTTTTTGTATGTAAACAGCTTATTGCTTGAGGAAGAGTATTACTTTATATTCACTCTGATGAATATTGACATTTTTGTGCAGCACAAAAGAATATATTATGAATATATGGTTCATAATATAGACTAAAAACACTGCTTTGTAACAAACGATTGTTGAGGTATTTTGTCATTTTAAATTTGATGTGCATGTGGATTTGTGCAAACAGTTTTACTAAAGCTTGAGTTTTTTTGTAGTTAATACATTTTTTAAATGTTAAACCATTTAACATTTTAAATTCATGTGCATGTGAATTCATGTAAATTGTTTAAAATGTTTTACCTTGAGGTAATTTGGAGAAAAAAACTACCTCAGGCAACCCATATATGAAACAAATTGTTTTGAATGCAGTTTATAATTTGTACTTGGTTTTGTATGTTCTCTTGACTTTTTAGTTGAGGTAAAGTGTATTTACAAAGTGTAATGTGCTAAACAATTTTAATGGAACAAAAAATAAAGCTAATACAATATTGACCTGTTTGTTTTTTTTGTGGTTAATGATTTTAAAAGAAAACTAAAAATTACATTTGAAAATAACCTATTTATATAATCAAATTAACCTATTATTTAAGTAAAAATAACCAATTATTGGGTAGAAAAAACAACCCAATTGTGGGGTTAAAAATAATAACCCAATTACTTGGGTTAATTTAACCCCTGATGTGTTCTGTCCCATATTTACCCAGCAGTAGGGTTAAAAACAACCCAATTTGGGTAGTTTTTAACCCTGTGTTTTTTAGAGTGTATTACTGTGCAGAATTATTAGGCAACTTAACAAAAAACAAATATATACCCATTTCAATGATTTATTTTCACCAGTGAAACCAATATAACATCTCAACATTCACAAATATACATTTCTGACATTCAAAAACAAAACAAAAACAAATCAGTGACCAATACAGCCACCTTTCTTTGCAAGGACACTCAAAAGCCTGACATCCATGGATTCTGTCAGTGTTTTGATCTGTTCACCATCAACATTGCGTGCAGCAGCAACCACAGCCTCCCAGACACTGTTCAGAGAGGTGTACTGTTTTCCCTCCTTGTAAATCTCACATTTGATGATGGACCACAGGTTCTTTATGGGGTTCAGTTCAGGTGAACAAGGAGGCCATGTCATTAGTTTTTTCTTCTTTTAGACCCTTTCTTGCCAGCCACGCTGTGGAGTACTTGGACGCGTGTGATGGAGCATTGTCCTGCATGAAAATCATGTTTTTCTTGAAGGATGCAGACTTCTTCCTGTACCACTGCTTGAAGAAGGTGTCTTCCAGAAACTGGCAGTAGGACTGGGAGTTGAGCTTGACTCCATCCTCAACCCGAAAAGGCCCCACAAGCTCATCTTTGATGATACCAGCCCAAACCAGTACTCCACCTCCACCTTGCTGGCGTCTGAGTCGGACTGGAGCTCTCTGCCCTTTACCGATCCAGCCACGGGCCCATCAAGACTCACTCTCATTTCATCAGTCCAGTCTTGGCAGCTGTACGCTTGACTTTTCTCAGTTCATGGGCAGTTATTTTGCGCCTTGATTTTTGGTTTGGTTTTTCCACACGCTTGCGACCCTTTTGACTATTTTGAATGAAACGCTTGATTGTTCGATGATCACGCTTCAGAAGCTAGGCAATTTTAAGAGTGCTGCATCCCTCTGCAAGATATCTCACTATTTTTGACTTTTCGGAGCCTGTCAAGTCCTTCTTTTGACCCATTTTGCCAAAGGAAAGGAAGTTGCCTAATAATTATGCACACCTGATATAGGGTGTTGATGTCATTAGACCACACCCCTTCTCGTTACAGAGATGCACATCACCTAATATGCTTAATTGGTAGTAGGCTTTCGAGCCTATACAGCTTGGAGTAAGACAACATGCATAAAGAGGATGATGTGGTCAAAATACTCATTTGCCTAAAAATTCTGCACTCCCTGTATAGTCCCAGTCAATAGTTTGGAATAATTCAGATTTCTTATTTATTTATTGTTTCAAAGAAGTGCCTTGTGCTCACTAATGCTTCATTTATTAATCTAAAATGCTACAGTAAGTGTTAGAGGGATCTGTGCAGGGAAGGAAAAGCTATTAAAAATGAATAGGCTTAGATATTCAATTCAAGTTTATTTGCGTAGCTCTTTTCTCAATTATTATCATTCTGAAGCAGCTTTACGAAGGATTATGCTTACAAACATTAAGTACTGCATAACTGCAGGTTAATTTCATTTATATACATACAGTTGAAATCAGAATTATTAGCCCCCTGAATTATTAGCCTCCCTGTTTATTTTTTACACCAATTTCTGTTTAATGGAGAGAAGATTTTTTCAACACATTTCTAATCATAATAGTTTTAATAACTCATTTCTAATTGCTGATTTATTTTATCTTTGCCATGATGACAGCAAATAATATTTGACTAGATATTTTTCAAGACACTTCTATACAGCTTAAAGTGACATTTAAAGGCTTAACTAGGTTAATTAGGTTAACTAGGCAGGTTAGGGTAATTAGGTAAGTTATTGTATAATGATGGTTTGTTCTGTAGACTATCGAGAAAAAAAATTAGCTTAAAGGGGCTAATTACTTTGTCCTTAAAATGGTTCTTAAAAAATTTAAAACTGACTTTATTTAAGCCTAAATAAAACAAATAAGACTTTCTCCAGAAGAAAAAACATTATCAGACATACTGTGAAAATTTCCTTGCTCTGTTAAACATCATTTGGGAAATATTTAAAAAAGAAAAAGATATTCAAATGGGGGCTAATAATTCTGACTTCAACTGTATATGGTGTATAATGTCCTTCCAAACAGGTGATGTCTATGTCATGTTCACACCCTGTGTTTGTTAAAAGGTGCCCTATAATGACAATCTGGGTATATCAAGGCAGTAAATTTATGGTGTTTAATGTAAAATATTATGCGCATGTTTCAACAAACACATGTAGACTGCTGAATTGTGATAAATCACTCAAATCAGCTCATTTGTCATCTGTTTATGCAGAGGCTGATATTAATTCCTGACTGTGTTTTCTTTGACTGTAGCTTCAAAATACAACACCATACATCTTTAACACTCTCTTTTGTCAAGTTTAATTATAAATTTAGCCTTTATCCACAACAGATCTGGTGAGCAAAATAGGTTAACATACTGTGATGGGTTTATATTTGTTCGTGTTAAGTGTGTGTGTGTGTGTGTGTGTGTGTGTGTGTGTGTGCGTGCACATGCATGTGTTAGTTTGTGTGTTATTGTATATGAGTGCATTTCTGAGTGAGAGTGTGTTGTGTGTGTTTTGTAAGTGTGCGCATGTACGTGTATGATTTAGTGTGTACGTTTATAAGTGAGTGTTTATGTGTGTGTGTGTTTGTGTGTGTGTGTGTGTGTACGTGTTTTTGTGACATATCAGGACACAAATCTGTATAATGACATAGGTATTACAAAAAGCAGGTGAAATATGAGGACATTGGTGACGTCCTCACTTCTCAAAAAGCTTCTAAATCACACAGGATGAGTTTGTTCAGGGAGTAAAGCTGTCCACTGTCTCCTTTGATGGTTGGGTTTAGGGGTAGGGTGGGGTGAGGGCAATATAATATACGCTTTGATCTGTATAAAATGAATGGAAGCCTATGCAATGTACACACTTTTCACAAAAACAAACGTGTGTGTGTGTGTGTGTGTGTGTGTGTGTCTGTCACGTCAGTGCTGAGCTCATTATTATTCATGACACAATATGGTCGATTATGGACCTTCTGATCATTCATTCATTCAATTCATTCATTCATTCATTCTCTTTTCGGCTTAGTCCTTTTATTAATGTGGGGTCGCCACAGCGGAATGAACCGCCAACTTATCCAGCATTTGTTTTACGCTGCTGATGCCCTTCCAGCCACAACCCATCTCTGGGAAACATCCATACACACTCATTCACACTCATACACTACGGACAATTTAGCCTACCCAGTTCACCTGTACAGCATGTGTTTGGACTGTGGGGGAAACCGAAGCACCCAGAGGAAACCCATGCGAACGCAGGGAGAATATGCAAACTCCACACAGAAACGGCAACTGACCCAGCCGAGGCTCGAACCAGCGACCTTCTTGCTGTGAGGCGACAGCACTACGTACTGGTCCACTGCGTCGCCTCATGTAATCTTAAGGAAATTATATTAAACCGCAGTATAAATCAAAGAAAAACAAAACAAAATATTGCAATGCCAGTATTTTTTACTGTAAGTATTGTTCAGCCATAATATCGAATGCAAGGATCAATCATTCTTATTATATTTTACGCAGATGCAAAATCTACAAAATCACCACAAATCAATGTAAAATTATTAATCATTTCTAAAAAGCTTCCAGTCATAAGAAAATTATATTAAAATCGCAGTATAAAAAATAAATAAAATAAAAAAATAAAAATCACAGAAAAAACTAAACAAAAAATATTGCAATGCCAGTATTTTTTTAGTATAGTTCAGCCATACTGTAATATTGAACGCAAACTATTATGCACTATTTATTTTTATTTATTTTCAAAAAGAGCTATTCAAGCCATCTCTGGGAAAATTATTTTATTATAAAATCGCAGTAAAAAAATATCACAGACAAAAAACTAAATATTGGATTGCCAGAATTTTTTCAGTATTGTTCAGCCATAATGTCGAATGCAAACTAATTCCCACTATTTAAAGAGCAGACCCCAAGAATCAATCATTGATAATCGGTGTCAAACCACCTCTGTAATAAGTCTACCCTGAATAAAGCAGCAGTGCATGTCAAACAGCAAAAGCAACCAAACTTCAAACCTCTATAGGGTGAGATCTCAGAATAAGTGATGATAATTGCAAGAAAGGTGATGTAGTGTCAAAGCGGAAGGCAAGAGGAGGAGAAAAAAAAAAAAAAAAAAAAAAAAAGAGCAAGTGAAATTGCCCGCATTAGCATGCAGCAGAACATCTGGGGGTTTTTCCTGTTTCTAATCAGTCTTCCTGTCGTATGCAGATACAAGTGGAGAAGAAGAGCTGTGTTTCTCTCTCAGGTATAAAGAGTGCATGGCTGGCTGCTGTGTGCTCAGTATATCAGCAAATGCAGATGCTTTCCTCTCTCAGCTCCTTTGATGTCTTCTTGAAGACTTTTCCGAGGATCTGCAAGATGGCATACTTATATAACACATGCACAGAATTCTTGCGAGACTTGTGCTGTGTGTTTTTTTCTGATTTAAACAACAATATGTTTTTGGGCTGCACAATATATAGTTTAAGCACTGATAACGCAATGTGCTCATCTGAAATACTCGCATCATATACTCACATACATACACATACATACATACACATACATACATACACATATATACATATATATATATATATATATATATATATATATATATATATATATATATATATATATATATACACACACACACACACACACACACACACACATACATATACATACATACATATACATACATACACACACACAATACTGTATATATATATATATATATATATATGGGCACATATACAACAGTGCTAACCACTGAGCTACCGTTCTTAAAACAACAACATGTTTGCATTTGGCTTTGAGTTTCTGTGCACTGTGGTTTCCTAATGATTCAAAGGCTAATGGCTGAAGATGAGACATTTCTCAGTGAAAAGACGGCATTGATTGGTTTGCACAGCTGTATGGAGAAAACAAACATTGCTGGAAAAAAAAAAAAAAAAAGCAAACTCCCCATTCCCTTGCACTTTAAGTGACTGCTGCTATTATGTGTGTTGTGAAGCATAAAGCCTGGTTTATACTTCTGCGCCAAGTGATCGGTGTGACCCACGGCGCAAGCCTCGCGCGTAGCCGTGCATTTATACTTCTGCGCGCTGTTTCTGTTTCTCTGTGTCGAGTTTCTTCGCTGGTGTTTTGTGTTTCTGAACACTTCCTTAATGTACAAGTGCTCATGTACAATGTACAGCTCAAATTCGCTCATTTTGAGGCGGGAACCGGCAGACGTGCAACAACTTTAATCATAAGGTAAACACAAAACAACAGTCTCCATCCGGAGCTCCTTCACGGGACTCCACACTTGTAAACTCTCGCTGCATCGGGCACGCGGCTCTCACCTCCGCCCACACTCGTCAGCGCTACCAAGCCGACCAATCACAGAGCTTGTGCTACGCGAACGTGTTACATTTTTTGAGAGGTGTGCATCAACGTCGCCGACGGCCACGGCGAGGGGCTATGCGTCCACGCGTAGGCTGCGCCATAGCATACGCGTGCGCTTGACGCAGAAGTATAAATCGGCCTTAACTGTAAGCGTTAAAGTTTCAATCAGTATGATGGTGAGAACAACACAGTACAATACAAATATAATACAGTATATTATTGTAAAGGGATTTTTCGATTAATGATAATTAAAGGATACTTCACTGAGTGTTTTTGTGCGGTTTATTTTATTTATTTAGTTTTTTTTGCTAGTTCAGGTCTATAATGGACATTGAACGCTAAAAACTACACTGTAAACTAGGGTTGTCGTGATACCCTTAATCATCTTAAGATACTATACCAGCTGAAGTATCATGATACCAAGTAGTATTGCGATAGTGTAATTCATACTCAAATTATAAAAGAAAATTGTCAGAATTACTATATTTTACGTTAGGCCTACTTGACTTTAAAGTATTATTTGCATGTCACTTCACCTAAAATGTATTCATACTTTTTATTTATTTTGTAGATAACTGACCAATAAAAAAATACATTAAAATAAAGATACAAATAAAAATTAGGCTATATGAAGTGGTCAAAAATTGTTTTAATCCGTCACGATCACCAGCGATCTAAACACCATATAGATTGCTGAAAAACATTCACACGAACTACAAATCTGCTGGTTTATGGACTACAGATCCCAGTAATGCAACACACACACTCACCTGCTCCAAGTCACCATTGATTAGACACTCACAGCTTAAGCTGCTTTTGGACTGATTACTGCATTATATAAACGGCACACTAACACACAATGTTGCTGAGTCTTGTTATCTGTTAAGTGACATTACAACGCGTTTTCCTTGCCTTGCCTTCCGTGATTTAAACCTTTGCTTTGTTTGATCATTCTTGTATGCTGCCTGCCTTCTGACCATTTGCCTGCTATTTCGACTACGACTATGGATCGCCCTTATACATTTGTTTGCTCCTGTGTTGATCATTACTTGCCTGGTCATTCTAATAAACCTGCATTTGGATCCGCACCCTGTTGTCAGCGTCACATCCCTGGTTACACAATGTTTCCTGTTGCTATTTTGGCTAGTTTTTCTTTTCAGTCTTATTAGGTAACAATCCAAAGTAATTCAAAATTTCACTTTGAGAGTCGTTCTTTTTAAGAGATTATCACAGTTGTTGTAGCTACTAAATCATATTGATAGGAACAGAAATGAACCGATTCAGATGCGTGTTCGAACTATAACATCAGAAAAATGTGCAATAGGCTACCCTTAAAGGCGCAAATTCGACACAGTTTTGCAACCTTAAAGTGCTCCACAGACTATTCAAATAAAATGGTCTATTGTTGCACAATACAATAACATTTTAGTGAATTTTCCACATGCAATATTATCTATTGTAGATAGACCATTAATGACGATACTACCGTTTACAAACTACAGTGGCACCGCCAGTATTTTGTAGCCATAGTATCACGATACTACCATACACTCTCAGAAATAAAGGTGCGCGAGCTGTCACTGGGGTGGTACTATTTCAAAAGGTACACATTTGCACCTAAAGGGTCCATATTGGTACCTCAAAAGTATATATTAGTACCTAAAAATTTTAAGAGGAACACTTTTGTGCTTTTTAGGTACTAATATGTACCCTTGAGGTATTAATATGGACCTTTTAGGTACAAATTTGTCCACCCAAGTGACAGCGCACATACTTTTATTTCTGAGAGTGTAGTACCGGTAAACCGTGCAACCATACTATAAACTATATCAGTAAATTAACAGCTTTCCGTATTTTGTGATTAATGTTTTTATTTTTTAATTTATTTATGCTTTTGAATTGCATTATGAGAGCTTGGTCTTTCTTCCAACAACTTTTAACCTTGAAATATTGCAAAAAGTGACTTATGAACATTTGTAATTTGCAGTGCTATATAGGGTATATGCGGAAGTATGCTAAAGAACTTTTAATTTGTCAGTAACCTGGGTTAAGCGCCTCCAGTGAACTCTATGCAGCTACAAAATCGGCGTGTTTAAAGTCTGTTTTCTTTAAAAATCAGCGATCTCCAGCTTGTACAAGTACTGCATTAAATTACATTTTTTCTCCACCATGCCTATAAAATATGAACATCTATTTTATACCAGTATATTCAATGGAGCTTCTGCACTAGCCTGCCGATTCTGACGGGTGCATGCGGCTTTTTATCTCGATTTACGCTTGAGCAACTAAATCAACGCTAAAGTCTATTAAACTGATTGTATTTTAATTTAATTACAACATCGATGCTGTAAAAGGAACCGTATAATATAAAAAAAATAAATAAATAAAAAAAAGTCACATTAACCAGAAGTTTATCAGTATGGGAAGAAACACTAGCTCCGCATATAGCCTATTGTCTGGGTTGGTGTTGTATATTACGCTACAAAGACCTTGTAATAAACTGCAGCACATTTTCTGTTATTTTACAGACTTAATTCTCTATATATTATTTCCTAAACATATAGTCAAACTACTGAAATGTCAATAAAAGTCACTTTGTCAACTATTGATGTTGGAAATTCAACTCAACAGTTTAACAGAGCAGAGATCGACGTCCCATAATGCAATAAATAAACACAAAATATGAAAACTGTTCATTAACAGACACTTCTTTACAATGCATCTATAAATAAATCCCTGAATAACAGCACAAATTTTCTGATTCTGCTTTGTTTGGAATTATTTTTACTGACAAAACAATTAAAACCAGAAAATAATCTCTTTTTAAAATATATCTCACCCAATATGAACTTCTTGTTTATTGGACTGTAGAAAATAAGCATCACATTAGCAATTATACTCACGCTCTGATATTCACAAAAATGACTGAATTATATCATATCTTACGAATATGAAAACACAAACCCACAATGATATTTTCTGCTTTCATGACTTGAATTATAGACTCATTCTGACAGCATCTGAAAAGCCTTCTTCACACAGTCAATGCTTCTCCCCTCTCAAGACAAAGTGTTTTTGTTTGCTTTTTGCAGATTGACATACTCCATAATTCCAGCTCGCACATCATTAAAACCACAATTATCCTATTATTGTAGACAATAATTATTCTCACACAACCATATTGAGTCATTCTGCACTGCAGACTTTTTTCCCCCAATTATGCAACCCATTATGTTCAGAAAATATTTATCGGAAAAAAAAACATATACTTCAATTAGTGTAATTAATTGCGATTAATCACATTCCAAATAAAAGTTTGTTTTGACATGAGATTTGTGTGCATGTGCTATTTATATTTACTATGAATATATAAATACAGTACTCAGCATATACAAGTTCACCCCAACTTACGATAACAGTCCAAAAACTAGAACAGCCAAATTTGTTACAGAAACATATTAAAAATAAATAAATATTTATAATATATTTTTTTTTGTTAAAAATGTTTATCTTGCATTTTATATTAGTATAATATTGTATTTTATAAAAACAAAAAAAATATACCATCCCTCCCTCTTCGTTGACCATGTGATTGATCAGTTGCAGCTGAATATTAGGTGCCTTCGACATGAAGCACAGCTACAGCCGGTGATCAACGAGATTAGCCTAGTGCAGGCGGGGGCGGAGTTGAAAACGGAGCCATCAAGCCAGACAGCTGGACACTTCGGGGTTCAAAGTTGCGGCAGTCATGATGACCGATCACATGGCGTCATCATAATTTTAAATTTTTTTATTTATAACAACAATAGATTTACAAATAAAACACAATACAGTCTCTACAAACTATAGTTCATTTTTAAACAATAAGGGATTTATGAATTAAATATATTACAAACGCATGAGAGAAATAAGGGGAAACGAGAGGGTAATATAAACACAAAAACCAACAGGCCTATTAAATACAAAGCAATAAGCACAAATTCTAGGGGTTTAAACATCACTCTAGGCTAATACTTCTTGTTTGAATATGCTAAAAAGGGGTTTACATTTATTTACATTATACTGTAGATATAAAACTTTCCAATATATATTAGTGTAAAACAAGGTGTTTTGATTAAGTCTTAAACTATGATTAAGATTATTTTGGATTATGAAAGCATTTTCAAAAAAGCACTTTAATCCAAAAAGACATTCCTAAAATAAGTGAGCTACACTTTAAGTAGAAGTTTCCCAGAAAGACCAGGAGCCTGTTTCAGAAAGGAGGTTAGGTGAAAACTAAGTATTTTAACCCTGAAATGAGAGAAACTCCGTTTCAAAATGGCAGGTTTGTCAAACTGGAGAAAGCAGGGTAAGTCAAGCCTGTTTCAGAAAGAGTGGTAACTTTAATTCAGTCAGTTACCGTGGTAACTTTGTAACCCTAACCAGGGGTGTGTTTCCCAAAACCATCGTTAGCCAACTAAGGTCGCAAGTTCCGTAGTTACAAACATAGTTCTTTGATTTGCTGTTTCCCAAATCCATCGCTCCAACGAACATTCGCAATCTGCGTCGCAAACTTGAGCTCTTGAAACGACACCTCTGGAGCTGTAGTTAAAAGCATAGTTCCTGGCTGTGTTCTATTCCCACTTATCCCCCCTATGCCCTATTCATTTAGAACATTCTAACATTTAAAGCTGGAATTATTAAAAATAAAAAAGCATTAAGTTAATCTCTCTTAGGTGTAATTTGCTCTCAAAGTATTTTTACAGTTCAGATTTAGCGATCTTCATGTTTACAATTGTGCTCCCTTCGCAGTGCACTTTGAAAACATTAATGTCATTTTGAACACAGCCTCATGGCGAAAGCTATAGGTATATTTAAAAACGGAAATTATGTTACAGTACGTCTCCAAAGCTTGTGAAAATAAAAAAAAATACATAGCATACGTTAACTCTTTTATTTTATAGTGGGTTATTTATTAAGTTTCTCTGCTGTATATGACATGGGTCTGTAGGTTAGAACTTTCTGCTGTGGTTTGCATGTGTCAAATTGTATTTCATTTTTTAATAAATAAACAATATCCTAAATAATAATAATGATAATAATAATAATCATCATCATCATCATTATTAATATTATTATTAAAGTAAATATATTTATAATAAATCGCCTCATTATTTATTTATTTATTTATATGATTTATATATGATATTACAATAGTGTTAGCTTTTGTAAGTGATTTTATGTTTTAGAATAGAATATGTAATGTTCAACTTCTCAATAATATTAGTAAAGCAAACACAGGCCCTATATGTACCATTTACATATATTTTAATTAGGGGTGTAACGATACTACAAACCGAACCGAAATATCGCGATACACCAACCACGATACGTATCGCGAAACTCTCGTGGCGGACCGCGATACTGTCACGCCCCCTGCTGCCCACTGTTAAGGTTGACGTCACTTGTCTCTAATTGAACCAAAACATCTTTATTTTATCACATTTGATTAAAGTGTATTAGTAATGATGAGCTTTTGTTCTAAATATTATATTCTAATGTTTTAGAATTTAGAATAGTATTTTCCAAGTGCATGTCATGTCATGTGACTTGAGTGAGCGATCACACTCCATTACTACTGTATATGCAGGACGGCTGCTTCGCATATATTGAGATTGCAGATCCCCCAAATACATTTAAGTCTCCTGTTTGGGAACATTTTGGTTTTCCAGTGGAGTACAGGAATGGAATTCGTGTCGTAGACAAAGCGCACATTATCTGTCGTAACTAACTGTTTCACGAAACTTAATAAGGAATAACATTTAAAAAATGTGGTTAATTTCACAATGTGAGGGTGTACGCAAAAGACACTGACAACAGAACTGCCAACAAAAGGGATTTAACCCCTTACCTCGCTAGAAACTGATGAAAAGAAAAAAAGGTTTTCAGCGCCGTGCGCCTTATTCTTCCCTATACTGAACTGTAGAATAAAATACAAAGATGACGTTCACCTCTTACCTGGGGGGTATTCCAGAAAGCAGGTTATGTGACATACCCGGGTAAGTTTGAGAGTAAGTAAGTGGATAACCTCAGATTTGGTTCCAAAATCGGAGGTAACTTCTGGGGTATGGTAAGTAGTCATAGCAACTTACTCTCTGAAGATAACCTGCTCGGTAGCAGGTTATGTTCCAGAGTTAGTCTGTTTCAGAGAGTTTACTGAGCATTGCGGGCTCTTTTGATGAAAATTTTGATGGACGTAGAAGCACAGATATACAGTTTTTTCATCGTGAGAGGGTAATAAATGCATAGTTCTTTTCATAACCAAATAAATATTTGAATGAGCGTTGTCATTTTTCAAAAGAATCATTAATGTATTTAACAAACCTTTTCAAATCAAACGTGACAAATCGCAACGCAGGTCTGCGCTTACCATGGTTAACATACCGCTCAGTGCAGCTCTTTGTTTTTTGCGTCAGGGTATTTTACTGTACAATGTGGCAATAGCGTGTCCATCTGTACAGTATGCCTGGCACTGAACTATTTTATACACTTTTGTACAGTTCATCGGCCATAAACTACTGAGTATCATTACTCAAACGTGTTAGAGTGCGGCAATAGTGTAGTGGTCAGTGAGGCCCTAAAGTACATTGGTGCTCACAGCAGAGTGAGTTCGAATCTCACATAGAGATTTTATTTTCTCTTCCTTTCTCTCTCTGCACCCCTCACATTTTTTTCTGTAGCCTATATAAAATATTATAAGAAGTGGCAGCTTTGTCTTTTCTATGAAAATATATCCATATTTAAAGATGTAGTCATTTATATGTATACATCTATTCACACAGCACACACACACCCTTGATACATTTTTTTAATATCATTTTTTTCTGGGTTTCCAAATGCTATTGGGTGCAATAATTGCAGCCTCTTTCCATCAGTCAATAAAGGACACTGATAATATGAAACATTTTTATCATTTTTAATATTAACAAATTAATTTTCTGTCCTTAATCTGTTGGTGTTACAACTATTAAACTCATTACTGCTTCCACTAACAATAGTTCATATGTGATGACCCCACCTCATCACCTGGTTGAGGCTAAATGTCCAGGGTCTGTACATGATACCAGAATGTTCAGGGAGTCTTCCTTATGACACACATTACAACAGGATACATTTGATTTACACAATGTTTTTATTTTATTTTATTGACTATATTTGTATTATACACCTCAATCATTACTGGGCACTACATTGGTTGCTTGCTGGAGGACAGAGGATACCCTCAGTGACCCAAGCAGACCAATGAGATGAAAGAGTTCTAAGAGAAATGATTTGTTAAATTAATTAAATAGTTTGGTCTGAAGCACTGTTAATTTCTTTATTTCCTGAAATAAAATGAATGATTAGATTTTTACCTTGCTTTATACACACACACACCTTTCAACATGTAACATTTTTTCCTGTACATTTCTCACTTTAAGGTGATGCTCATGTGACTTTATTTGTCTTTGAAGATGGACCTTATACAGCTTCTTTAGAAATAAAATAAATAACAGATTGTTTTGTGATACAATAGTGAAATTCAAATATGGAAAAGTGCAGACAAATTCTTACACTGTTTGTTAGTTGAGGCAAAAGGAACCTCGTCTGCATGCAAAAAAAAAACATACAAAGAATCTAAATTTACCTGACAGCAATCACTTACAACTGTGACAGACTGTGTGGTTTAAGGTCAAATAAATTAGCCACTTCTCCTCAGCCTCCTTTCTGTTAGCTACAAGACAGAAATTATATTCTAAAGTGTTTAATACAGCTCCAGTAATCAAATATTACCTTTTAAAAGAATGTGTCTGTGTTTAATTTTGACTTTGGACAGAGTTCTTCTAGCTCCAGAAGAATAACAATTTCTGAAAGCCTTATATAGTCAATACACATTA
This sequence comes from Danio kyathit, assembly GCA_903798195.1. NCBI lineage: Eukaryota > Metazoa > Chordata > Actinopteri > Cypriniformes > Danionidae > Danio > Danio kyathit. The sequence continues at coordinate 56,367,370 of LR812533.1, read as the reverse complement.
TTATTGTGGCCTTAATAAATTAATGGCAGGACAATTAAATGCATGAATGGTTACACAACATACTCAAAAAGGATGTTAAAGTTAGCCTACATTTAATTTTTCATTACAATAAAGGGAGGGTGGCATGTGTAATTTATTAAACTAATTAATTTTCTCTTATCATTATTATTTTTTATCTATTTATTATCTTATATTTATTTCCTTCGTTGATGCAGATGTGTATTGCTTTTTCTTTATAATCGGCCTTAATTCCTCATACGCCAGCATTATAACCTCCAACTCCCCCTCTGTAAAGTGCGTTGTCTTTTTTTCTCACCGTGACTTTCTATGGTGACTCGTGAATTCGGCGATCTACTGAAAATGCCTTCAGGTATGTGCCGTGCGCGCGCATTAACCCGCGGTTATCTTCAGGAGGTTGATCGAACTAACTGTCATCAGCTGTTTTGGAACTGACATACTCACGGTAAGCAGGTTTTGGGTTAATCAACCGAGAGTTCAGGGTTTAGCAGATGGTAAATTAACCCAGCTTTCTGGAATACCCCCCTGATGTCTTTAACAATACATTTTCTACTGTTTGCGAAATGGAAGTCGTAAGACATCTTCCCTATCCACCTTACTCTGAGAAAAAAAGTGAACTTGAGGAGGTAAAGCTCAATATGACGAGAAAGAGCTGAACAAAAAAGCAACAAACAAATCAATCGAAATAAAAGTGTACAAAAATCACAAAATTTCTCAAAGTGGGCAAAACTAATGCAAAATAATTTTGCCCAAACGAAAGTTAAGCAAAAACAACGAAATTCATAATCATGTTAGCAAAATACACGAAAAACGAGTTCAAAGGAAGATGCGCTCCTCCGCTTCAGTAGTTGGATTAGAGCTGAAGATCTTTGCCCGAGCCCGACGGGACCCAGCGGGAGTGCTGAGGCTTAGCTGGCGCAGTAAATTAATAGTCATGTGATGCATTTCGATTAGCACGAGAAAGTAATCAAATCATTTGTTACAACATTAAAATCCATCCCTGCAAAGGTGAAACAAATGATGACAGAGAAGTGAAAAAGAGCGAGTTTTTGACTGTGGTCAGGTCAGCCGCCAGTCCAGAAGGAAAGGTTATTCTAACCGCCAAGGTATTTCGGCGGTCACTCATACACTGCATATTACGGTAGATCGCTAAACAGTAATGTATGTACAGCAAGCTGTTAGGGAAGAGGACGAGGTCATTCGCTACATTGAAACTGCTGTCATGGAAAATTAAACGGATGTTCTTGGCAGGTAGAAGATGAACAAACAATCCTACCCAAAACTTACAAAATTAGCCAGATCTGAACTCTGCATCTCAGCCTAGCAGCTGCAGTAAAAGGTATTCGGTACGCAGCATCCTGAGCGCAGGACTGCGCTAAAGCCATTTACAGTGAATTCAATACCTGCACAAAAGCACATAGCCTAATCTTGGTGAGTAAAGGGTTTTTAAATTGTAAATAAATATTATTAAACCATAAAATCACAATGTAGACAGAGTATACAGGCTAATGTTGGCATTATTCGTTCGTTATTCAGCTTCCCCGTCGCCTTAATGCCAGATTGTGAAGAGAAGTGGCAAAAGAAATGCCGCAGAGCCTTTATCTTAATTTCGTTATTGCCAAATACCAGTCATAATTTAGAATTTATTTTAATTTAATTTGTTAAGAAAGACTTCTTTTCGTTGGTGTGCTGGCCAATTTAAAGGCTAGGTGTATGTACTTAGGTCTATTTAGAGTGCTGAGATGTTACGATGTTACAGAGGACTTATTTTATTTCTTTGTTCCGACTTCCAAGTGACCTATACCCTATGTTTGTTATGAATAAATTATGTTAAAACATATAAATGACTCATTCTTGAAAAAAGGCAAAAGAGCTGTGTGCATGCCATGTGCACATTTGATTAATGTCGGGTTATTAACTGGTTCGGGCTTTATAAAGCTGTCAATCAAAATGTCGGGCTCGGGTTGAATTCTGTCGGGCTCGGACCCCATCGGGCCTAATTTTTATGGCCCGATTACACCTCTACATTAGATAGGGTGGCGGGGCGCGTTTGCCGCCCTCACTATTATGACAGACCCCTATTATGCCAATGTTGTGTTGATGTTGCGGATGAAAGTCAGTATGTTGGGTTCGGCGGCGGGGCGCGTTTGCCGCCCTCATTATTATGCCGCTCTAGGCGGCCGCCTAGGTCGCCTCAATGGACGCGCCGGCCCTGAATCTTTTGTTCCTTAGCATTGCTGTTAAGATGACATCAACCCTAACCCCACAGCAAACAGAAACCGAACCGAACCGAACCGTGGCTCCAAAACCGTGAACCGAACCGAACCGTGCCTTTGGTGTATCGTTACACCCCTAATTTTAATTAATATAAAAAGCGAGTGCATGTTTTTACCAAAACTAATATTGGATTTTATTTTAAATGCGTGTTTGTGTAAAACAATATAATTTGCACAAAGAAATGATGGGGCTGTTCTCTGAAGAAGTTACTCCACCCCGTTTAAGCATCATTATGGGCGTTTGGCGTCATAACTGACATAGTTCAAGCGATGGATCTGCGACAGAGAAACTAGGGGTTTTGGGAAACACTCGTCACTACATAGTGCGATTGCATCGTTTGGCAAAAGAACTATGATAGTTCAGCCGCGAGTTACGTCGTTGTTTGGGAAACGCACTCCTGGTCAGGAGCAGGTTTTATTCTCTAAACTCTAAGTTTCTGTCGGTCTCATCCCCTTTTTTAAAAGACGAAGCGGTATTTCTCGGCTTAGCCTTACGTTTCCACCCACCTATTTTATGTGCATTTTGGACATGCGCATAAAAAAAAAAAATTTGCTTGATGGAAACGCCAAGATGCACATAACTTTTGAAAATAGACATATTAAACATATGCACATAACTGAGTAGGATAAACTTTTTATTCGATAAGAAAAGATTTTCTTTTACTTTCTTTTACTTTCTTTTACTGAACAAATTCCAGTCTACGCATTAAAAAAGGTTTGTTATAAGAGATCACATAATGATGAAAATGTGTGTGAATGGATAAACCAGCCGGCTGAGCACATTGCAAAACATCAAATGTTGTTTTGGTATTCTAAACCGCCTTAACCATTTCAGTATTATTATATTATTAATTACCTCCAGAGAGTCAGCAGCGTGTCAAGAGCGTCTGTTCTCCGTGTCTCATGCGCGTCTCAAATGCCACCACGCGTTCATTGTGTGTTGGCATTGTCTTCTGAGATGCAACTCATTTATTAAATAAAGAACGAGTTCACGCAGCTTCTTCTACTGCAGTAAATTCTGTTTTTACTGTTGTTATTTGGCGCCAGTTAATGAGGAAGTGACAATTTTGTTCTCTTTGATTCGTTGGATGGAAATGCTGCTTTACTCGCACATCTTTTATGCGATATTCCAGTTTTGCACATAAATTTAATTCACATTTTTGGATAGAAAAAACATAGCTAATACATTTCAGTCACACAAAGAAAACAAAGTCACGTACGAGAATAGCTTGTCCTTTTTTAATAATTAATTAGCTTAAATTCACTAACCTTCCACTGGCACATGTAACGTTACTAACTACATTAATGCGATTATTACTCCTTCTAAAAACTATTTTTTTAGTTCTGCTTGCATTATAATTGTCATATCATCCTCTACCCCTCAAACAATAAAAAAGGCAAACACACAAGTGCACTTAAATCTATTAAAACTGATCAACGTGTGTAAAAGTGGGAACCTTAAATTAAACATTTCCACTAAACATTAAGCTAAGGTTATCTGCATTCTTGTTTTGTCAAATTTGTTGTAGAAATGCACTAGCCTATTTTATGTAATTGAATGCAATTACATCTGATCTGAAATAACTTCAAAATCACGACCAATTCCCCACTTTTTCAAGTAAAAATTTAATAAACGTCACACATTACATTACTGATTTTATTATACGCATTTAAATTCTTTAAATGTAAACTTGCGCATTAACTTGAGCAGCTATGTTTGCCTAGGCTAACTGTCTCTGTTTCACTGATGCAGTGGTGTTGCTTTTTTTAATATATGGTCATATTTGCTATAACTTTGCATGAGCACATCAAGTTCAGCTGGAGAACTCATAATATCTGCGCTCCATTGATAATGCCTTTTTATATTCGCGGTGTGCACGCTTAACTCTGAGTTGGTCTACTCAAAGTTGATTGACCCAACCCAGATCAGCTATTCTGAAACCCAAAACTCAGTAAATCAACTCAGAGTTCAAGTTTAAACTTAGAGTTGGTTGAACCTCCTTACTAAAACAGGCCCCAGGGGGCTATTCCATAAATCAAGCTTAGAGAATAAGCCAGGCTTATTTTGGCAAGTCAGGTTTATTAATGGTAGATTCTGTTTTATAAATCAAGTTTACAATAGTTCAATCTCAGTTACTATGGCAACTTATGCTGGGAAACTAGCCTGGTCTGGGGCAGGCTAACTCTCAGGCTAAGCCAAGTTCAAGCTTAATCAAAGTAATGTTAACATTCGCCTGCCGTAATTTGAGGCCATTTTATTTCACTTAACCTCTTAATTGTGATTAAACTTTAGTCACTAATAGTATATATATATATATATATATATATATATATATATATATATATATATATATATATATATATATATAAATAAATAAATAAATAAATAAATAAATAAATAAATAAATATATATATATATATATATATATATATATATATATATATATATATATATATTCCAAACATCTTTAAGAATAGAACTATATACACATTTAAATTAAAATAAGTTATTGCAAACAAAACAAATACAAACTACAACATTTAAACTAATTTTTTTAATGTTTATGTTGATCCCCCCCCCCCCCCTGTTTATTAAAATTATATTATTTAAATAACTTATTTTCCCTCATCATATTAATTTCGGGTGTACTAATTTCTGGACTGTGATCTTCAGTTTATTTGTTGTTAGATTAGTTCCAAATTTTGCTTTGGTACTGAATAATCTAATGTATATGCACAGAGATATTATTGTAAAGCATCCTGTAGAAAATATTTAAAATATTGATCAGTGAGGGGTGTACTTTGCTATACATGCAGTATGCGAGTTACAAATTTTAATAAAGAAAATATATTAATAAAGCACTGACTCATATAAAGTAGGAGGCTACATTTCTTAAAGAATGACTTTAAAGCTGCAAACCCTGAGTGGAATAATCAGGTGGTGGATCTGGGCTGAGCAGTAGCCTCACTTTAATATAAAGACATTTTCCCATGGGCAGCGGGAAACACACGCGTCAAAGGGAAAGCAGCATTCTGCAGCAGTTTCAGCAGCGAATTAAAAATCCCACCGCTTGTGCGTGCACGGCTCTTGCCTTTATTTTAAACTTAATGTGCTGAAGTTAAGCACATTTTGTATGTTACAGTGAGCCTGCAATGCATAAAAACTTTTCCTTGCAAGCAACAATTGGCAGTAAGCGCGCATTCTCTCTAGCTCTCTCTCTCGCACACGCGCCCACAGTCAAGCACAATTTGTATGTATTGCGACAAACGTTTAATTTAACATTAATAGGCCTAGATAATGGTCTATTGTTTAATTGAGACGATCTGCAATTTTATGTCAGCTTCTCTTTTGCTTTGTTGCAAGCTGTAGTTTTTGATTATTATGTTTAAATTATTTCATGTTTAAAACCAACGCGGCTCATTCGCTGTGAACAGCTGTGTCTCATTTCTGAGCTCTTTCAGTTCTCGTAGTTGCCATGGTAGCACACAACATAAACGCATCTATGCTCGACCTTCAGGGTTTCGCGACAGTAACGTGCACGAGCAGTTATCGAGATTATTTAAACTGAACTCAGATTAGTTAGATCAAATGATCTTCAACTTGCTGTTATGAAACCAATTTAAGCGTGGACGTTTAGTTCGGCTCACTGAAGTCTTTAATCCCCGCTTTTCTTAACCACTTTTATGAAACAGCCCCCAGGTATAAACGGGTAGACAGGAAATAAAATATATACATTTTATAATCCTAAAAATCATTTTATAATTATTTAATAAAATAGTTATTTAACTTAATTTGTTAAGAAACCTTTAGGGTGGCAGGATCAATGATGATAATTATTTTATTTAAGGTCTGTAAGACTTATTTGAGTTAATATTTAGGTTATTTATTAAAATATATCATTTAATCGTTCATGAAGCTGAATGCAGTAAATAGTCTGTATAAAAAAGGTCGAAAATAAACCTGTGCAAACAATCTAGTAATTGTGAACAAATTATTTAACAAAAGATGATACTGCAGTAAAATATCTGTAGTCTTTTAATAAGCATGATGTGTACAAGATAGAGATGGTATGAACAGTTAATTGTTTGTTTAGAAATTTGTGAGACTAAATGTGGTCCAATAATAAACCCGAAACACACATGGTTGTCATGAACTCGGACAATCGTCTAATATCGGTGTCGTCAACGGAGCTTGTGCAGTTGCTCTTCTGATGCTGCACCGACTGAATCAGTCGTCTGATCTCGGAGCACGGTCGCAGTACTTTGATGCCACACGTGGCGTCGGCACAGCATCAATCCGGACAAAATTTCTAACCAGCATGCACCGCTTTAAGACAGATTTCGATCGATCTGCGCAGCGTTGCATTAAGTCAAACGCACCTATTGCGTTGCCCGGTTACAGTCACATATTCAAAATGGAGAGAAGAATGAAGAGATGTGGAGCGCAAAATAGAAAAATGAAAAAACAAACAACAAACAATGCCTTAAAATGTAAACTGCCATGACAAATTGGATGAGAGATTGGTACGCTTAACCCACACTATTATCACCATACTTTTAATCAACTTCTAATGTTTTTGGGCCATATCATTAATTATTCATTATCGCCTATGGGCTTTTACAGACAAGGTGGTTTTGTCCAGGCAGGGGGACAGTAATGCATGGCCACATCTGGACTGCGTCCGAAATCGCATACTTCCATCCTGAATAATTAGTATAGTATAGTATAGTATAGTATAATTCTATGGGCTAAAGCCATAGGGCTGGCATAAAGTTGACTTTATGGTGGACGCTTGATAGTCGTAAATTTACTGACCGTCACTTTCAAAAGATTTTTATTTACGGCATTTAAATATTGATTCAAGTTACTATAGTTATTTAGTAAAGAGCAGCAAATAAATCTCAGTTTGATCCACTGTTTTGTTTAATAACAGAGGTGTCACTTTAAGAACGCACATACTGAAAACATGGTTTATGCTTATTTAAAATAATATTAGTTGTGTTTAAAATAAACACACTACACAAAAATGTTTACATATCAAAGTATCCACGTTCATTTATCTTCAAATCGCGTGTATAAAAGCCATCTTAGTCACTATGGAGCACGTCCGTCAGTCAGCGCTGTTATACTTGAATTGATTAATTCAGAGGCTGCATAATTACATCTCATCCCACCCCAAATGTCTTCTCAATTCTTACCTGATTTTTCTAACTTGTCCTTATCACTAGTCAACTTGTTATCCTTATTCTTTTAGCGATTTAGCACACCTGCTATGAAAAGCAGAATTTGGCACATGATCACATGACCATGCTTTTTGTATAAAGCTTTGTATAAAGCTTTTTGCATAAAGCTTTAATGGAAAGCATGTGAATGCGGTCATTTTTATATTAATTTCAACGTGCTGTCAATCCAAAAGCATAATTCTCCTAAACAGTTCTTGCAATTATACATAAGTTATATTTATACAATAAGTTACATTTGAGATCGGCTCTGTAGCTGCTACTTTCACTTTTCATAGAAAGATTAGAAATGCGTAAGAAATACATTCACAGAAGATAGCGGATAGAATGGTAAAATACGGTAGAATTAATACGGCAAAAACAGGAGGGTTTATAGGTAGGAGTTGCATACGTTGGCACACACATTTTTATTCAAAATCATTTAAAACAATAATATGTAATCACACAGCAAAGTCAAAGAGCTTAGGGTGCTTTCACACTTGTGAATCTATTCATTTGTTCCGAAACAGGGATTAAAACAGTTACATTGTTGCTCTTTGTTCTTGGTGCAGTTCGCTTTCACACGGCAAAGTTTCTAAACAGACCAAAACAAGCTAAAACAAGTCACGTGTAAGTAAACTCTCCTCACATTGGTCAGAGTTTCACGGTTTATTTTGCAGAGTCCTGCTCAGCTGTCGGGGGTGGTTTGGTGGTGTTTGACAGGGTGCGCGCGACATGTCTGAAGAGCGAGGAGGGATGCGGTGGGAAAGGGTGATGAGAAGGGCGAGCAAAGTATTTGAGGACCGGGAGGGAGACGCGCGTTTTCCGGGAGATTATCACTCGTTTGCGAGTCTCTGTGCATTTGCAGGAGACTCCCGAAACTTCTGGGAGACTTGGGATGTCTGGAATGACCTCCTGCCCTACTCTCTCTTCATATAGCCGTATGTCTATTACATATCCATAAAACACTGTGATATAGCCGGGCCCGGATCGTATCGCTTTCTCAATACAATCGATCCGCTCCAGAGTTTGTTTCAATCGAGCCGAATTTCAGGCGGTCTCGGAACGATTGCTTTGGCGTGGATTCGAGCGCGATTGCCCTGTTCACATATGCCAAACAAACCGCGCTAACTGGGCAAACGTGCCAGGTTCCGGAACAAAAGAC
>LR812533.1:56293690-56353690 GCA_903798195.1 Danio kyathit | reverse complement strand
TAAAACCACCAAATTCTTCTGCTATATCGTTTCTACTGTATAAGGTGTTTTTTTTTTACGTTTTGATTTAAGTTTTTTTTAGTATCAACAGGATCTTCAGCAGAAAAGATATCCAAGATGCTGTTTTAAATTGTAATGAAATCTCATTGCAATGCAATTACAAAAAACACCTGTGTAGAGACTCGCTGGTCAAAACCAGTTCGAATCCGGCTTTGGAATTTTGAGCGCAAATTGCTTTATTTGCTCCAGGGCTTGTACGCTCTGGATAACAGTTATCCGACTGTTTTCCACAAGACTCAAGCCTAACTCGGACAGATGCTGCAGCTAATTTTGGTTAATCGTTAACCAACGAGACAAAGACCCCTTCAAATTCTCTTATCACGAGACCCTTGGAGGACCCTCACGTGGACGACCATGCGTTTGACCACGAGATGGACAGAATTCAGAGACAAAGGAAAAGAAATGGAGATTTAAGGAAAATGATTCGTATAGATGTTATAACCAAGGCAAAATTTTATATTTTGAATGACATTTCTAAAGTATTGACGTGCTGTGTTTTTCAACCAACCAGGTTCATAATGTGTGGTTTTACCCCTGAAATAGGCTAAAATGATCTGTATTTGTTTGATGTGCCTCATGTTTAGTGTTGAACAAAACCGCTCGTTATTTGCAATACATTGCTGTAAATGAGAATTTTGTGATACGAACTATATCCATATTGTAACGTTTGATGTCAGATAGTTACAATCTTACCAGAGATTTTATCACGTTAAGTCTCTTGCAGTGGGTTAATTAGTAAACTTGCCTACGTTGGGACGGGGCGTGGCCCCGCCCTTCATCTTGCCGTTCATTGGACGACAGTATCAAGAGGGATGGCTCAGAGCCAGCGTATAAAACCTACTGCAGCGTGAAAATCGGCGCGCAGCCTTTTAACATCAAGCTGGTATCAACCGCTGTTGTTCTCCGCCCCTAATCGCCACCACGCGGTTAGGCCAACATCCCAAACTTTCATCCACATCCTAAGTTTCGCAACCGCTGAAACTTCCGCTAAACTGACTCTCAGCCTCAACGGAGTCCGTTACCCAGGACAACTACTCACGCCAGAGTGAGTTCCAGCGAGCGACGTCACAGAGAAGCCACGCTTATGCCACGTGTTTCCTCCAACCCGGAGAGGGAAATTCGAATCAAGAAAGACTTCAACAAATTCGCAAGTAACGCAAATAACTGTTGTTTCTAGCTGATCGGGTGCATATGCTTTTAAGCAGTTACAGATAAGTCAATTCTCTGCTTTTGTGGTTTCTCAGGTGACTCAAAGATCTGGTACGAAACAGATCGGCTGGACTGTTTGTTCAATTCATTTTGCATCCTCTGAACTGCCTGTGTGTGTGTGTGTGTGTGTGTGTGTGAACGTGTGTGTGCATTTGTTTGTTTGTTTGTTATTTGTTGTTTTGATTACTACGTAGTTAGCCTCGTGTGTCGAATAGTATAGTTCAATAAATCTTCGTTTCTCATTTGAAAGAACCGTGTTATTGTTTCTGTGCTTTATAAGTCTCTGCCTCAAACTATAGACCGTGTTACCTTGCTAAAAGTTAACCCCATTCCGTGTTATGTTATTATCGCTTGGCCACGAAAATAATATAGACGAGAATTAATAAATGTGACGTCTCCATTTGCGGGACAAGTTTGAATCTTTGATCTGATTCAATCTGACTCAATTGAGTCGAATCAATGATTCGAATCTTCAGGATCCGAGTCATTGATCTGAGCTAATAATTCCTAAATTGATCTTTTAACATAGATTGGTTTCTTACACCTGCAAATTAAGAAAGATCTTCATCAGTTTGACAGCACACCTGTTGGAAATTCTCCCAACACAAACAACTGAAGAAATGCGCTGCAGTTAATAAACGCGCTGCATACTATTACAACAACGTTTCACATTTAATCATCAGTTTATTTAGGCTAATAATTTATAAAAGACAATGGAATCATTTAATCAGGATATTGAAATAAACAAAACAAAAAAACCTCACTATTAAAAGACCACCAACAGCTCCACTGAGCAACAGTTATGGCATAATAACACATTCATATCTCAGCAGGGTCCGTCATGTTTTTGGGCCCCCTTTCTTAATTCGCTGGTGTGTTTTGTAATTGCTTGTGCTTTCTTAAATTGCAGTTAAGCTCTCTCAGCCATCATATGTTTTAGACCTAACGAAGACAGCAGAAGTCAATGAATTTAAATTATTTAACATGTTTACTGCTCCAAAATATTCTAAAAGTTTCTCAAAGCAAAATATATTGTGTTCAAAGGGGAAAAAGTTTTAGTTTTTTACCCAGACATTTAAAAATAATATATTTTAGAGCAATAATTACAATACCGTAAAACTGTGTAACCGTGATATTTTTATCCAAGGTTATCATGCCGTCAGAAATGTACACCGGCCCATGCCTGTGTGTGAGTAGGGTCTGTCTGCAGACTTCAAGACAGGGGCATAGCATGACGGGGTGTAACTTGTAGTACGTTATAGAGGCAAAACTTGAAGTTATGGAGACCCACATGTCAAAACCATGTTGTTGGCAAGATGGCGCTGTACATCAGTTATTAACGTCTACACCTACTTCAGACCTAAACCCAACCATCACTGTTATTAACGTCTACACCGTCCCCAAACCTAAACCCAACCACCATAGTTATTAACGTCTACACCTTCCCCAACACTTAACCCAACCATCATAGTTTTTAACGTCTACACCTTCCCCAACTCTAAGCCCAACTACCATAGTTATTAACGTCTTCACCTTCCCCAACACTAAGCCCAACCAACATAGTTATTAACGTCTACACCTTCCCCAAACCTAAACCCAACCACCATAGTTATTAACGTCTACACCTTCCCCAACCCTAAGCCCAACCAACATAGTTATTAACGTCTACACCATTCCCAAACCTAAACCCAACCACCATAGGTATTAACGTCTTCACCTTCCCCAACACTAAGCCCAACTACCATAGTTATTAACGTCTACACCTTCCCCAACACTAAACCCAACCACCATAGTTATTAACGTCTACACCTTCCCCAACACTAAGCCCAACTACCATAGTTATTAACGTCTACACCTTCCCCAAACCTAAACCCAACCACCATAGTTATTAACGTCTACACCTTCCCCAAACCTAAACCCAACCACCATAGTTATTAACGTCTACACCTTCCCCAAACCTAAACCCAACCACCATAGTTATTAACGTCTACACCTTCCCCAAACCTAAACCCAACCACCATAGTTATTAACGTCTACACCTTCCCCAACACTAAGCCCAACTACCATAGTTATTAACGTCTACACCTTCCCCAAACCTAAACCCAACCACCATAGTTATTAACGTCTACACCTTCCCCAACACTAAGCCCAACTACCATAGTTATTAACGTCTTCACCTTCCCCAACACTAAGCCCAACCAACATAGTTATTAACGTCTACACCATTCCCAAACCTAAACCCAACCACCATAGTTATTAACGTCTACACTATTCCCAAACCTAAACCCAACCACCATGGTTAACGTCTTCACCTTCCCCAACACTAAACACAACCACCATAGTTATTAACGTCTACACCATTCCCAAACCTAAACCCAACCACCATGGTTAACTTCTTCACCTTCCCCAACACTAAACACAACCACCACGTCTTCACCTTCCCCAACACTAAACACAACCACCATAGTTATTCGTGTCCACACTTTCCCCAACCATCACAGTTATTAATGTACAGCTGGAAGTCGTGGAGGCTTTCATAGTTGCACTCGCCATTGTACTGTTGTTTGCAACTACAGGGTGGTGACGCCGAGTAGGCTGACTGTCATGACAAAATGAATATATATGAATGAATATAATAATACATCAAATTAATTGGTTGTGGATAAATTTGGAGAAAACTCATGAAAACATTTGGTGAAAATGCTCTCTGTTCCGTCATCTTGCCAATAACATCTCGTCGTGACCTCTCACCTTGTTCAGTAGCATCTCGGTAACTGCAAGTTACGCCTCTCTAACTTACTACAAATTACGCCCCTCCTACACTTGGTTGTGTAAGGCGTTTTGGTAATGAGAGTAATCAATCAAAATAAAAAAAGAAACCATGTTTAAAAATGAATAGTATTTCAGAGTCTCAAACCACACTTCACCTACCAATCACCTCCCCTCCCCACCCCCGCTCTTCAATAACCAATCACACCACCACCACATTCCACTTTACTTACCGATCAATAGGGGTGTAACGGATTACTGTTGATCCCCACAGTTCGGAACGCACGTGACCCGCGGATTAATAACTTTTTTGACATTTATAAGAATTGCAGAGAGATCGCCTCCTGCGTCAATCAAATCATGCGTATGAAAGCATTTTGGCTTCCCTATAAGCTAAATGCTTTCTTAGGCAATTAATTTAAGGTGTTTTCTGTCACTGCTTGTTTAGCCTGCATTGATTCATTCATTGTAAAACTGCACAATTAGACTTTAAAAGATCGTGATCTCAGTTCAAACCCGCACAACATGAACGATAAATGATAATGATTTGCATATGTTTATTAATCCTTCAAAGCGCTGCATTCAAATCTGCATCGAGAGAGATCCAGGTTTTACACTTTTTCAGTTCATTACAAACAATTAAATAACACAGAAGTACTGGGAGAATAGTAGGGGTGTCAAAATTAATCGTTTCTTCGGTGCACTGCAATGCAGACGCGGACAATTCGGTATCAGTTCAGTAATAATCATAACCGGTTATTATGTACTGACGTCATTTATCTCACATGCCATATGTCGCCGTAGCTTACTATGGCAAGGGTGGCGAGCCGCGAGCGCGAGTATTTACAATGCTCTAACTACGAAAAACTCAGAAACTGTGCACAATTTCACTGCGTGTGTGTTTACTGGACTGTGTTTCACTGACACTTACAGCAAAAGCCCCTATTTCATGGCGATTAAGAGAATGAAAGTAATCTCCATTTCTCTCCCTCTCTCTCTCACTGTGGCCCATGAGTGCATCTGTGTAGAGCGCCAGCGTGTAAGAGCCAATCGCAGCCCTTTCTGTTGAGCGCGTGACCAATCAAAGGGGTGTAAGAAAGAACTTGGTAGACAAGGCAGAAAGCGAGCGGGATATTTATATTTGTTTATTTGCTATAGACCATTTCAATGTGGTCATGTCATTGGCCCATGAATATTTCCTGCTTGACGTTAAACTATTTCCTAACTGTAACAAGAGGCAATTCAATCATAACTTGATTTTAAATTAGCCGTCATAACACTATTTATCAATATGTGGACCTTTTTGGATTCTCAGAAGCAATGGAAATTAAAAATGTAAAACAGGAAATACGTTAGGACCATTGTTTTTGTTTACATCCCTCAAAATGGTCTATAAATGCTTGTGTTGTTTAAAGGTACAGTTTATATATCTGACTGTTTGCATTAAAGGACAAAATTGTTTTACAAATAGTATATAAATATATTTATACATTTTAATACAAGAATTGTTGTGCTGTGAAGAAAATATAAAACTGTGTTTGGAAAGCATCGTCAATGCACCGAGATATCGAATTGAACCAAATCGATGGCATGATAATCGTAACCGAACCGTGAGACCAGTGTAGGTTCACACCTCTAGAGAATAGTTTATAGTTCAGATATAAACACTGATGTTTATGGTAAAATGAAAATCACCGTTTAATGAAACATGACGCTAGTGAATCTTTGACGCTGGTGAAAGCAATTACACCAACAGATGACGACAAACAACTATCAAAATGATGTCACTGAAATAGATTTTCAAAAATAATACACTCATAATGAAACATGAAGTTTTAAGTGTGAATTGTTGAGTCATTAATTGAAGATAAATATGATCTGTTGTACAAGATGTTAGATTTCTATATTTAGCATTATCAGCAACAGTAGCAAAGATCATATTTCGTATTGAATACTTTTCTTTTTTCAGCTGGTTCTTTCTTGGTTTTTATTTTTATTAATAATTACAGATCTAAGTATTGTTTGTTAAAAGCAATGTTTTTTGCAGTAATATTTTTGTATAAATGGAAAGTAAATGACATTTGTCTCCTCACTTTTTTGCTGATCCGAAAAATGGTCCGATCTGTGATTCAAAAACCATAGTGTGATCCGAACTGCAGATTTGTGATCCGTTACACCACTACCGATCGCTCACCCTCCCACCTCCGGTCGTTACTTACCGATCGCACCTTATGCGGTCTAAGCTACAATAACTTTTCCCGGGTGAAAATGCTGTTCCAGTCCGCCCCTCATCTCAAATATATTCATGACTGTTAATAATCGATTAAAAATGTTAAAGTAAATTAGCTTTTTTTAAACTGAGTTAATTTTGAGGACTGTTGCGATAATGAGATCTTTTTTTAAGGACTTACTTTGGAAATTATGTTCAAAAAGCTCATAAATATTAGTGTAATGTTTTTAAATGAATCTAGGCAAATGCTCCAGATGTTGTTTTTAATATCTAGAAGAAATGCATGTGCTTTTTTTATTATTATTTCTTGTTTAAAATTTTTAAAAGCTGATTTTCATGAAATTACGCTTGTACAGTATGTGTATATTCCTGTAGTGCTTTGTTGGATCATGTTTCTGTGTGAAAACCGCATTAAAATACATCCTGAATATGAGTAAATGTCTGAAAATTCCCTTAAAGTCACTCTAAAAGTTTAATTAATAAATAATAATTCACTGTATTCTTGGCTGCCCACATATCAATATTGTGCATGTTAATCATCACAATATATTGAATTATTAAATATGTCTAGTATTCACTCTTTGAATCTTGATCTGGCCTCACAGTGGGTAGCACGATCACCTCACTGCAAGAAGGTCCCTGGTTCGAGCCTCGACTTAGTTGGCATTTCTGGAGTTTGCATGTGTTTGGACTGTGGGGGAAACCGGAGCACCCGGAGGAAACCCACATGAACAGACTGTGGGGGAAACCGGAGCACCTGGAGGAAACCCACATGAACACCTGTGTTCATGTGGGTTTCCTCCGGGTGCTCCGGTTTCCCCCACAGTCCAAACACATGCACCTATAGGTGAATTGAATAAGCTAAATTGTCCGTAGTGTATATGTGTGATTGAGTGTGTATGGATGTTTCCCAGTGATGGGTTGCAGCTGGAAGAGCATCCGCTGCATAAAACATATGATGAATAAGTTGGCGGTTCATTCCGCTGTCGCCACCCCACATTACTAAAGGGGCTAAACCGAAAAGAAAATAAATGAATCTTGATCTGACCGAAGAGTTTTTGAAAACCCTCTGAATATTTGTCTGTTTTTTTTAACCCACAGACGTGCATGTGAGCAATGATTGCCTGCCATTATATGAATTCTCAATTTCATGCAGAGCTTAGTTATGCACCAGTTTTCCGCCAAAGTACATGAATGATAAACCAATAAGGACTCTTTGAGTGTGCTGGAGGTGTGTGTTTGTGTGCATGCATGCAGAGTCAAGAAGTTCAGCACTCTGACTTTATATGAATGTTAATAGCTGTGCTTTTGTGATCATCTTTAATATTCATAGACATTCTAACAATTTTTTTTTATTTGCATGGACACAAGTGTGGGCAAAATTGATTTCGGTATCAATTTTATACCATTTTTGCATGTAATAAAAAAAAAAAAAAAGGGTTAGGATTGAGTATTCAGTAGGTGCATGTTCAGTTGATGATGTGTGCTATATTATATTATATTATATTATATTATATTATATTATATTATATTATATTATATTATATTATATTATATTATATTATGTTGTATTTGTTAAATTATATTTAATTGGAATTCTATGTATTAAGTTTTTAATAATAATTTTATTTTATTGAAATTTGTTAAATAATTAAAACAATTAAATTGGAAATATATTTTAAAATACTATTTGTTTATTTTTTATAATTTAAATAATATAATGTAAAAAATATAAATTGTTTATTTATTATTAATTTGTAATTGTTTATTTTAAATGTTTTTATTTAATTTTGTTTGTTATTTATTTTGTTCAATACTATTTTTGGTTATATTGCATATTTATTATTTAATTGGAATTGTATTTTAAACTTTTTTACAATCTATTTTAGTATTTTTATTTATATTTTGTTTTTAATTTTATTAAGTCCTTTATACCACCCATATTTTCAATTCAGTGAATTATATTAGCAAGTTATGGTGAGAGCTTGACAGACAAAGACCTGTTAAGGCTAAATGTATTCTTGCATGAAATTCATGTATGATTTTGCAAGTCATTTGCAAATTTTTTTATTTATTTTTTATTTTTTATACAGTTTATTGTTTACTTGGCTAGAGTCTAAGAACAAAGTGTTCCAAGAAATGAGCCACATTTGACAAAATGGAGGAACTGGGGATGATATGCATACATTATTATTATTATTATTATTATTATTATTATTATTATTATTATTATTATTATACACTATTTGTTTATTATATTTGTTTAGAATTTTGAGAGATGCATACACTGTATTAATATTATTATACACTATTTGTTTTTAATGTTTGCATTTTAAAAGATACAAATTTAGTTTTTGCATTTCAAAAGATGCATACTCTGTATCAATAAAATTTTATTTGTTTAGAGTTTTTGCATTTGAGAGCTGCTTACACTGTATGAATATTATTATAGTTGTTTAGATTATTTGCATTTTGAGAGGCGCATCTGCTCTATTAATATTAAATTTGTTTTGTTTTGATTTTTGCAAGTCACACCATCAAAACTGTGTTTAAAATGTTTGCATTTTGAGACATGCAAACACTGTATTAATAATAATATTATATTTGTTTAGAATTTTTGCATTTTTAGAGATGCATACTGTAATGTTATATTTGTTTTAACCTTTTGTATTTTGAGAGATGCATACACTGCTATTATTAATATATTTATTTAGGATTTTTGCATTGAGATGCATATTATTGTTTGTTTTTAATTTTTTGCATTTTGAGATGCATACACTGTATTAATATTATTTTATTTGTTTAGAATTTTTGCACTTCAAGATGCATACACTATCAATATTATTATCTTTGTTTTTAATTTTCGCTTTTTGATAGATGCGAACACTGCATTAATATTATTTTATTTGTTTAGTATTTTTGCATTTTGAGAGAGATTTATTCACTATTAATAGTAAATTTGTTTAGGTTTTTGCATTTCAAGATATGCATGCACTATTAATATTATATTTGTTTTTAAGTTTTGCATTTTGAGAGGTGCATACATCGTAATATATTTGTTTTAGAATTTTTGCACTTTGAGAGATGCAAACAGTATTAATATCATATTTGTTTAGATTTTTGTAGTTTGAAAGATGCATACACTTAATATTATTGTTTCTAATTTTTGCATTTTGACAGATGCGTAAGCTGTATTAATATTATATTTGTTTAGATTTGTTTGCATTTTCAGAGATGCATGCACTTTAATATTACATTTGTTTTGATTTTTGCATTTCAGGAGATCCATCCATTATTAATATTATGTTTGTTTTTAATTTTTGCAGTTTGAGACCCATACGCTCTATTAATGTTATAATTGTTTTGATTTTTGCATTTCAAGATGTGCGAACACTATCGATATTATTGTAATTGTTTTTTAATGTTTGCAGTTTGAGAGATATTATGAAATTGGAGATTTTTTGCGGTTTGAGAGATGCATACATCGTAATGATATATTTGTTTTAGAATTTTTGCATTTTGAGAGATGCAAACAGTATTAATATCGTATTTGTTTAGGTTTTTGTAGTTTGAGAGATGCATACACTATTAATATTATTGTTTATAATTTTTGCATTTTGACAGATGCATACGCTGTATATTAATGTTATATTTGAAAGCTGCACATTGTATTATATTACTTTTGATTTTTGCAGTTTGAGAGATTCATAGTCTGTATTATTATTAAATTTGAGATTTTTTGCAGTTTAAGAGATGCATACACTATTAATATATTTGTTTTAGAATGTTTACATTTTGAGATGCATACACTGTATTAATATTATTATTTGTTAATTTTAGCATTTTGAAAGATGCATACTACGTATTGTTATATTTTAGATTTTTTGCAGTTTGAGAGATGCATACACTATTGATATTACTGTAATAAATTTGTATTAATATTATTATTTGCTAATTTGCATTTTGAAAGACGCATACTACGTATTGTTATATTTTAGATTTTTTGCAGTTTGAGAGATGCATACACTATTGATATTACTGTAATAAATTTGTATTAATATTATTATTTGCTAATTTGCATTTTGAGAGATGCATACTCCATATTAATGTTATATTTTAGTTTTTTTTGCATTTTTAGAAATGCAAACTTTATAATAATGTTATATTTGTTTAGAATTATTGCTTTGAGAGATGCATACACTATTAATATTATTTTTTGTTTAGAAGTTTTGCTTTGAGAGATGCATACAATTATGAATATTTTAGAATTTTTGCATTTTGACTGCATATGCTGTATTATTATTTTATTTTGAAGTTTTGCATTTTGAGAAATGCATACACCATATTAATACTATTATATTTGCCTTGAATTGTTGCATTTTGTGAGCTGCATACACTTAATATTATTATATTTGTTTAGATTTTTACATCTCAAGAGATGCACACACTTATTATATTTGTTTAGAATTTTTGCTGCATTTGAAGAGGTGCATACACTTAATATCATATTTCTTTAGAGTTTTTGCATTTTGAGTGATGCATTCACGGTATTTATATTATCATATTTGTTTTGAACTTTGCATCTTCTTCCAATGCATTGCACGTACAGTAATGTTTACGTTTTATCAGTCCGTACAAGCGGCATGCTGTTAGCTCTCAGTTATCGCCCAGAAAAAGTTCTCTGCCTTTTGACTTCTGTCTTTATGAATTCAACAACCCCAATGCAATGCAGTTTGTTATCCGCTACAATATCTGTAAATTGACTGTGGCAGCATTTACAGCCTGGAGTCAGTTTTGCACATCTGACACGCTGCAGTTCTTTCCTTATTCTTCTCTGTAAAAGCGGCTCTAGTTCAGTCAGGTGCATGAAGATCATGAGTGGACGGCTATAAATCTCCATTGGCTCCAATCCAGATCTCAGTCATAGATATGTGTTTGACAGCTCTGCTAACAGACATGTGCTAGAAACACAGTGGCGTGTGTGTGTTTGTGTGTTTGTTTTCAGTCTCACAGCAATCCATCAGTGATACGACTGCTCATTCATCCTTGTCAGAGCTGAAATGAATTGAAAAGTGCATCACAACTGTAAAACAAGCAGAAGCAGAAGCACTGAGAAATGCAGCAAAGAAAGTTTTGATAAGATGTGAGGTGAACTGACGGATCACAGTGGCTGAGCTGCTTGATTTGTTCGTGTTGTGACACTGCATTATCACACAAGTTCCTTTGTATAGGGTTGGATTTGAAGGCAAAAGTATTCACCCTCCTGTGAAATATTTTTTTGCTTTTTCAAATGTTTTTCCAAGTAATGTTTCAAGAGTTCACACTTTGCTTATAATTGATTATAAAGCTTGTTTGGCATGCTGTCCCGGGAGAGAGCCCTGAGCTCAAAGGATCCTTGAGCCTGGGGCTCCCTCCTGTTTGCAAGGCGAGAAGAGAGTTTGAGCTCAGGTAGATCTTGAGAACTCCCCTGCTGTAGTAATTCAATTCAATTCATCTTTATTTGTATAGCGCTTATACAATGTAGATTGTGTCAAAGCAGCTTCACATGGAAGATTATAGTGAATTGAAACAAAGTCAGTTCAGTTTTCAGAGATTAAGTTCAGTTCAGTTTAGCTCAGTTCAGTGTGGGTTAATAATCACTACTGAGAGTCCAAACACTGTAGAGCAAATCCATCGATGCGCAGCTCTATTGGATTGATACCTGGTGACTGTGGAGGCCATTTGAGTACAGTGAACTCATTGTCATGTTCAAGAAACCAGTCTAAATCTAAGATGATTGGCGCTTTATGACATGGTGCGTTATCCTGCTGGAAGTAGCCATCAGAAGATGGGTACACTGTGGTCATAAAGGGATGGACATGGTCAGCAACAATACTCAGGTAGGCTGTGGCGTTGACACCATGCTTAATTGGTACTAATGGACCCAAAGTGTGCCAAGAAAATATCCCCCACACCATTACACCACCACCACCAGCCTGAACCGTTGATACAAGGCAGGATGGATCCATGCTTTCATGCTGTTGATGCCAAATTCTGACCCGACCATCCGAATGTGGCAGCAGAAATGGAGACTCATCAGACCAGGCAACGTTTCTCCAATCTTCTCTTGTCCAGTTTTGGTGAGTCTGTGTGAATTGTAGCCTCAGTTTCCTGTTCTTAGCTGACAGGAGTGGCACCCGGTGTGGTCTTCTGCTGCTGTAGCCCATCCGCCTCAAGGTTGGATGTGTTGTGTGTTCAGAGATGCTCTTCTGCAGACCTCGGTTGTAACGAGTGCTTATTTGAGTTACTGTTGCCTTTCTATCAGCTTGAACCAGTCTGGCCATTCTTCTCTGACCTCTGACATCAACAAGGCATTTGCGCCCACAGAACTGCCACTCACTGGATATTTTCTCCTTTTCAGACCATTCTCTAGAGATGGTTGTGCGTGAACATCCCAGTAGATCAGCAGTTTCTGAAATACTCAGACCAGCCCGTCTGGCACCAACAACCATGCCACGTTCAAAGTCACTTAAATCCCCTTTCTTCCCCATTCTGATGCTCGCTTTGAACTGCAGCAGATCGCCTTGACCATGTCTGCTGCCATGTGATCGGCAGCAAATTAGAAATTTGCGAGCAGTTGGACAGATGTACCTAATAAAGTGGTCGGTGAGTGTATATTAGTTTTCCATGAATAAAAGCAGTTTTAATTTTTTCAAAAATAATTAAGGACAATAATTCAGATCACAGATTGTGTTTTGTCGCAGATCTATTCAGAAAAGAAAAAGGGGAGGAGTAGACATGTCGCAATAATCAATATAGACTTATTGCTCAACACATGGACATGATGACCTCAATAATTTTTGGTGATGCAATATATATCGCCCATACATAACTAATGTCAGCAACATTATAGTTGATTGTGCAGCTTTTGTCATCTCATCCAATTTCTGTCACAACGCAAGATATGCAATGTTGAGTCTGAATTATAGTTGAACAGGAGGTACAGAATTGTATTTATGTACGATTTATACAAGGAAAAAAGTTCATCTTTAGAATATTATTTTAATTAAATAATACCAAGAAATAACCGGCTTAATAATTAAATATTTAAATAAAATATTCAATGCTCTGTTGTTAAAGTTAAACATGAATAGAACTGTCGCTGCTGTTGCTGATTATGCTGAATGTATTAATAAATGTAATATTATAGTCTTTACAACAACAACACATTATATTTATTTATTTAGTCTCATTTTCAATTCATTATTCAATTGATCACTCGGCAACGCGGTGGCGCAGTAGGTAGTGCTGTCGCCTCACAGCAAGGAGGTCGCTGGTTCGAGCCTCGGCTGGGTCAGTTGGCATTTCTGTGTGGAGTTTGCATGTTCTCCCGACTTTCGCGTATGTTATCTCCGGGTGCTCCGGTGTCCAAAGTCCAAAGACATGCGGTATGGCGAATTGGGTAAGCTTAAATTGTCCGTAGTGTATGTGTGTGAATGAGTGTATGCGTGTTTCCCAGTGATGGGTGACAGCTGGAAGGGCATCCGCTGTGTAAAACATATGCTGGATAAGTTGGCGGTTCATTCTGCTGTGGCGACCTCATTTTTGATGGTTGTTTGTTGCCACCTATTGGCTTAATTTAATTAAAATAAAATGTCTATTGTTTTCATTTCTGAAGTAGAGTAGGTAGTCAGTTACACTACCTATTTAAAAACTATATCATAAAACCTATCATTGCCTTGAAATAAAATTATTCCTACAGTGAAATATAATCTTACGTGTATAATTTTTACTGTCAATAACTGTGGCTGAGTTTGATTATTTTACTGTGACCAAACGTAAAGTATTCATTCATTCATTCATTCATTTTCTTGTCGGCTTTGTCCCTTGCGGGGTCGCCACAGCGGAATGAACCGCCAACTTATCCAGCACGATTTTACGCAGCGGATGCCCTTCCAGCCGCAACCCATCTCTGGGAACTTCCACACACACATTCACACTCGTACACTACGGACAATTTAGCTTACCCAATTCACCTGTACTGCATGTCTTTGGACTGTGGGGGAAACCGGAGCACCCGGAGGAAACCCACGCGAACCCAGGGAGAACATGCAAACTCCACACAGAAACGCCAACTGACCCAGCCGAGGTTCGAACCTGCGACCCAGCGACGTTCTTGCTGTGAGGCAACAGCACTACCTACTGCGCCACGTAAAGTATCATCACAGTTATTTTAAGTGCAGTTAGATATGCATGTAACTGCATATATGCAGGACATTCACGTGAAGTAATCTTCTATATCCCAACAGCTTGATTAGCATATTATTATAGATAAATGCCACACACATTTAAAATGACCCTTTGTAGATGTGCTTGACTTTCAGCTCCTAAAACAAGTGAAAGAAATCCGATAAACATGCATGAAATGAGGAGCCAAAGCCAAAATGCAAATGTAATATTTGTTTATTTATTTTTTCTTGAAATGTTTGTTGCGGTGACAGAAATTCCACGAGCTTCATTTACATCAGATGACTCCTGCAGAACCTCCTCTGTAAACACCGCCTGATTTACATAAGCAAGAAATAAATGGCAAGTAATTACCAAAAGCAGATATTTACTCATTAGAATTACATATCGCTGCATTTTTAATAATTACACCTTGCTGTCTTAGATTTGGACAGCGTGGGAATGCAAATTATATCTTTGTTATTATCTCTCTCTCTCTCTCTCTCTCTCTACATGTTATAATATCGTATAACAATGTTGTAATTTCCAATTTAATTCAAATTTGAGCACGTTTTTCCTCGTTACTGTATGTGTGGTTTTATCGGGCTTAGTAATTTATTTTGTCATTATTAGACGTTGATTTATTGCAATAAAAAGTAAGAAGTTATTAAATTGCTCATTTTTCATTTCAATTTTAGTAAAAATTGTAGGGGTGTGAACCTACACTGGTCTCATTCGGTTCAATTCGATATCTCGGTGCATCACGGTGCATTGACGATGCTTTCCATGCATAATTCGATTTTTTTTCTTCACAACACAATTATTATTATTTTTTATTAAAATCTATAAATATATTAATATTTATATACTATTTGTAATACAATTTTGTCCTTTAATACAAGCAGTCAGATATATAAACTGTACCTTTAATTTAACTTTCTCAAAGAAAACACTTTTTTTTTTTAAATGTATTAAACAAAACTCCAATACATGCACAGAACAACATGAGCATTTATAGCAAATAAACTAATGTAAATATTATTCGCTTGCTTTTTGAGCGCTGTCAAACGAGGTCTTACACCCCTATGATTGGTCATTGTCTTCACCCACTCAACAGCAAGGGCTGCGATTGGCTTTAGAAATGAAAGCGCTGTTCACCGATGAGTGATGCGGGAAGAACCGCCGCGGTTACCGTCTATATGTGCATAATACGCGGTTATTACAGGTAATCCATAATAGACACAGTGGAGAAAACTCGTACCTCAGGCACGCTTATGTCTGGATCCACAAGTATCGCTTTAACAGCCAAGAGGAAAGGAAAAGTTACCTCACGAACACGCCAGTGGGTCAAATGTCCAAAGTGAGAGAGAGAGAGAGAGAGAGAGAGACAGAGAGAGAGAGTGAGAGAGAGAGAGAGATTGAGTTTTACAGCATTTCTCCCTAGCAGTGAAATAGCGTCTCGTGTGCTGTACCTTCTTCAGTGTCAATGAAAGACTTTGAAGAAACTCACAAGCAGTTGAACTGTGCATAATTATCTACCTTTCAAGTAGTAGAAGCGTTTTGTTTACTCGCCCTCGCCTCCTTCGCCATAGTATTCCACTGCGACATCGTGCATAGGAGATAAATGACATCAGTACGTAGTAACCGGTTATGATCTATTACTGAACCGATATCTAATTGTCCCCATCTGCATCGCGGTGCACCGAAGAAACAATTAATTTTGACACCCTAAAAAATTGAGCACGTTTTTCTTATTGATCTGTTATTTCACTTCATCTGTACACTAAAAAAATTACATTATCAGTCATGACAGCATACGTTTTTAGGTCATTGTAACTTATTAGTTCAAGTTCAATTTATTTATATAGCATGTTTCCAACTGCCACAAGGCCGCACAAAGGGCTTTGCTTTACAGAGACAATGTAAACAAGCAGTGTGGACATAATAAACAAAACAGCAATAGGTTGTAAAATAGATTATACAAAGTCCAGTTTGGTTTCAATGCCTAAAGTAGGAAGGTAATTGACCCTTTAAATAATTTCGCCTAGATTGACAGTTGACCACACTAAAACAGTTGACCACCAACCTCTCATCCTCCCCAAATTGATGGGACTTATGCTTCAAAAGACCTAGAAAATAGATGAGTCTTTAATTTAGGCTTAAAAATTAGCAATGACAAAGCCATTTTTAATATTAGTGCCAGCGTGTTTAAAGGCGAGGTCCGGCTATGACAAATGCACATTCGTCTATGCTTTTGAGGTGGACTTTTGGGACTTTTAATAGAAACAGATGGATGGAGTTTAGGCCACAATCAGTTGGGATAAATAATGGGGGCCTAGGCCATGTAAGGCTTTATACACAAAGAGAAGGATTTTAAATTTGATTCTTAGTCTATGCGGTAGCCAATGTAGAGACCTCAAAATTGGAGTGACGTATGCATATTTCAGCTTTTTGTGTAAAAATCTATCTGCTGCGCCTAAAGGCCAAATTATACTTCTGCGTCAAGCAAATACGTATGCCGCGGCGCAGCCTACGCATGGACGCATAGCCCCTCGCCGTGGCCGTCGGCGACGTTGACGCGCACCTCTCAAAAAATGTAACAGGTTCGCGTAGCGCAGTGATTGGTCGGCTTGGTATCGCTGACAAGTGTGGGCGGAGGTGAGAGCCGCGCGCCCGATGCAGCGAGTGTTTACAAGTGTGGAGTCCCGTGAAGGAGCTCCGGATGGAGACTGTTGTCTTGTGTTTACCTTATAATTAAAGTTGTTGCACGTCTGCCGTTTCCCGCCCCAAAAATCCCACCACTTGTACATTAAGGAAGTGTTCAGGAAAAAAACCAAAACGCCAGCTAAGAAACTCGACATAAACATAAACACCTACTGCCAGCTAGCGTTTCGGAAGTGTAATACAGATCAACAGAAACAGCATGCAGAAGTATAAATGCACGGCTACGCGCGAGGCTGTGCTGTGGGTCACGCCGATCACTTGACCCAGAAGTATAAACCAGATTTAACTGTAGGCGAGAGATCTGAGACTATAATTGAACTTACATAGTTTAATAAGTAAATCATGTTCTAACTTAATTTTATAAGTTATGTAACCTATTTTAAGTATGTTTAACATAATATAAGATCAATGGACTCATAAGGTTAATTTGATTCAGCTTAATTGAAGATAACCAGGATTTTTGTACAGTGTAGTCTTTAGGTGTAAAGCAATTTATTTCGGAAGCCATTTGGGAAATATTATTATTATTATTATTATTATTATTATTATTATTATTATTATTATTATTATTATTGTGTTATCTTAATATTATACATCAATAATATTAAATATAAATGCATTTTCCCAAATACAACATTGTCATTGTCTGTCAAAGTGTTATGTTTAATTTATTTTTTGCATGTTTGTTTTTAGCATTACATTTTTTACATTATTTAATTTAGTCATTAGTTTATTTATTGTAATAATAAACTTTAACTTTATAAAAATGTATTTAATTTTTTTACTTTTTTTTCCAAGTTCAGTAAAAATTGAGCAGGTTTTACTTGTTGGTATATTATTTAATTTAAATTTGTAATCTCAGAGTGCTTAATTTATTTAAAGGGCCACGAAACCCCCTGTCTCAGCAGGGTGTTTTCACACCTCTGTTTTGAAAAAAGTCAGGAAAGTTGGGCGTGTCCAGCTCTGGGAGTGTGGGAGTGTCGGGGGAGGGAAAGAGGGTAAGATTTTGCATAGAAGGGAGTTAACATTTGGGCACGCGCTAAGTTTGACAGGAAAAACAAACACAGAGAGGCTGATTTGATACTGCACGGCGAATGAGAGAAAAAAAATCCTCCGCATTTCTCTGTAACTTATGTACTCGGTAGGTAGCGTCAGAAAGCCGTGTGTGTATAGACTATCCTGTCACAAAATGCAGCGAAAATCCTGCACGACGGGAATAGTTTGTGTTTACATGTTTACACTCGGAGAGCAGCATTTAAACAAAGGGCACTGCACTGCAAACACTTACCAAATCTGTAGACAGACAATCAAACTGGAGCTGTGTCTTTTTATTAAAAGGAGACGAGCAGCAAATCCGGATTTCACCATTTCCAGATGAGAAAAACTCTCGGGTAAAAATGTTCCTTACAAATGCGTTTCTGTCGCGTGCACTGTAATCCACACGTGAGTCCAGCTGCTCTCTCATAGAGGGAAAATGAAAACAAAACCTTCGTTGCAACACACTAATAACACCTACGAATTTTGTCTTGAAATTCTTGTACTTTCACTTGTTTTGGCAACACAACGTGGCGTCTCTCTGCCGTCTGAACAGTGTAAACTTGTAAACAGTCTCCGGAGCTATCATGCATATTAATGAAGTTTCACGTCATACACAATAGAGCGCGCTAATTGGTTTGAAGCACGTCTTTCTCATGAATTAATGCCGCACACTCAGATACGTCAGAACGTCCTAGAAAAGACAGACAGCCACTCTCCAGGCTGGATTTACACCTAAGTATCTCATGGCCGTGACGCAGCTTCAAAAATTCGTTTCAAACCGGAAGAACGAATTTGCTCAAAATGACGCAAAAACAACCAATTTTCACTTTTTAGTGCAATATATGTGTCCTAATAGTGTTTATAGCAGCGTGGGACACAGATATGACTGTCAACAGCTCAAAACATGTGTTTTGGTGTTTTGTGACCCTTTAAGGAGTCGTTGATTATTGTATATTTATTATAATAATTCAAAGTAGTATTTAATAATAATAATAATAATAATAATTATTATTATTATTATTATCATTATTATTATTATTATTTACTACTACTTTGAATTGTTATAAAATAATCAAATGACTAAATAAATATTAAATTGTGTATCTATCTTTCTATCTATCTATCATATTTTTTGTATTTTTATTAATACTTTTGATGGAACTCTTTTCTGTATTTTTTTGTTTGTTCGTTTGCTTCAGTTTAATTTTAGTGCATCCAATTAAACTAAGTGGAAATGTGTTCATTTTTTTGTGATGTTTTTTTAAGCCTTAATGTCTTAATGTGTTTTTGTTCTGCAAGTGGCACAGAAATTATACAAAGCAGCTGCATTTTGATTTAAATGACTCAATACCTGCAGAACCTCCGCTGTAAACACTTCCTAATTTACATAAGCAAGGAATAAAAGGCAAGTAATTACCAAAAGGCAGATATTTACTCGTTAAAATGCAGCAGTATAGAAATTCTAATAATTGCACCGGGCTGTGTTACATCTGGACAGACTGAAAATGACTGCCATTGCAGCGATTATGGGGCATTAATATGTCAAGTGTGTGTGTGTGTTTTGGGGGATTTGTGTTGTGGATTAATTTAGGGCTACACAACATATCATTTCAGCATTGATATTGCAATGAACGAATCTGCAATAGTCACATAGCAGGCTTGGCAATGTAGAATTGGGATTATAATTAACCAGAATGCAAAACACATGCAAAGTTTAACCCTAACAGAGTGAAATATTTTTTAAAGGCTTGTGACTATGTCAAATTTAGAGCATTTGGGCATAAGAAATGACCCTGATGTTAATTGTATTTCTTTACACTATGAAGATACAGTAGTTAACATTGGAAGTCGTTCCAATCTGTCTTTCGGATGAGACGTTAAACCGGGGTCCTGACTCTCATTAAAAATCCCATGGCATTTCTTGTAAAGAGTAGGGGTGTAACTCCAGTGCCCATGCCAATTTCCCTTCATTGGCCCTTACCCATCATGGCCTCCCAATGATCCCCATCGACTAAATTGGCTCTATTACTGTCAATCCACTCCACCAATAGCTGGTGTGTGGTGAGCGCATTGGCGCTGTTGTCCTGTGGCTGCCATTGCCTCATCCAAGTAGATGCTGCAAACTGATGGTAAAATGGAGAGACCCCCCTCATGATTGTGAAGTGCTTTGGGTGTGTGGCCATACAGAAGTGCACTATATAAATACACATTACAGATGTGGCTACTGAAAATACGCGAGTGAATGATCGTAACCACATGCAATGCTGCAGTACTGCGCGGTACAACACAAAATGGTCTAACACAAAGACATGACCAGCAGGGGGCAGTTATGTAACATAGTGAACATACTGAGCTGATATACTGAAGCAGCACATACAAGGAGAAGCAAAGGAAATTAAATGGGCTAATCATGAAACGCGAGCATTCTCAGTGACCATATCTGTTCATTACATTGGAAGTGGATCAAAAAAATTGATCAAAATGTGAATGGGTGGTGTTCAGTTTTTGGACAACTTTGATAGTTTTTGATCCAAACATATGGTAAAATAATAATAATGATAATAATAATATTAGGCCTATGTGTAGGTCTACTGTTGGTTAAAATGCAAAATTTTGTCTGGACTTGAAATGGTGGACTTGAACAGACTTTAAATATGTCCTGGTTGTTAATTCACAGAAGTGATGACATCAGAATACAAATTCTAAAGTTGAATTATTATGTTTGGGACATATGCTTGTCATTTGTTATTGACAACATTTTTTTCACTGGTAAAATGAGACATTTGCCCTCTTGCATTTGTTCAGTGTTATATAGGCTTAAGTAGTTATACTGACTATACTATACAGTAAACATTTTTTTTTTTCATGCACAACGCTTTGTGTTCGCTATGAAAGAAGAAGAAAATCAAATACTTGACGTAATCATAACTCGCAATTTGCTGTATGATTTAAATGATGTGCACGCCGGTTTCACTTTCACTTCTGAGTGCGGCTCATGGCTGCCGTCACTGTAAGAAAAGAACACACACATGCAGGTCATACTTCCCGCGCGGCTCTCAAGCAATCACTCTGTGCAACAAGCTGAACGTTATTTACAACTTTATTACCTGTTATACACAGCATATGCAGTTTCTGTTCACTAATGTAGGCATCATTCACGCGCACATGCACGTCCTCCCGGTAGTTAACAAGCAGCTCGTGGTCAGCTTGTGTGATTTTTTTTTTTATTTATTTTTTTTTTTTTTTGCAGCTCCGAAGACAGAAATGACATTTTTTGAGTGAATTATACCTTTTTAAATACAGTATGTGACACTTTTAACACCATATGGAGGTGTCCATGTTGCTGTGAAGACTTGTGCGACCACCTTTACGCTTCTCTCCTGACTTTGAAAATATAATTGGCTGAATCGTTGAAAAGCTGAATTAAGATCGTGTGTAGGGTCGAATCGAGATCGCGATTTTTTTTTTTTTTTTTTTTTTTTTTTTTTTTTTTTTTTTTTTTTTTATTAATCGTGCAGCCCTATTGTCTATTTCATTTGAATCTTTGTTCTGTTGTATTAATTTTAGCTTGTAATTTATTGCATTTTATGCATATACACTCCCGATCAATGTTAAATTTATGATTTTTTTTTCCCCGAATAGTTATTGAAATTGTTCTGTGAAATTATATTCAAATTGCAATATACAGTTGAAGACAAAATTATTCGCCTTCTGTTTATCTATTTTTTATTCAAATATTTCCCGAATGATGTTTAAGATTAAAGGTGCAGTATGTAAGTTTGACACCCAGTGGTTGAACTAGGTATTGCAGTCCTGAATCATAATAAAGGTACGCCGGGTTGCCAGTTTGAGTGATTTTAAACTGTGTTCTAAATAAAAGCAACGACACGCGATTGAGGGAATATTCTCCATATTAAAAGGAGTTTTGGTTCTAACCAACACCTCGAATTGATTTATTAGAAGCGGCTTCTATTTCTCACAGCTGAACAACAGAAACCTATGACAGATCACCTCAGGTAAGCCACGTGTGCTTTATTCAGTGCTAAATGCTAACAATGCGAGTTTGAATGCATTTTACATGACGTGTATTACCATATACTGAAAGCAGAAAGTTCACCTCAGATCTGGAAAATACAATAAACCGTTTGAAATTGAACTTTAGAACTAAACACATATGAGTGATTCAGCATGTACATTTAATGATGTTAAAGAGGGTTAACATGTATTAAATAGATTCTAAACCTTACCGTTTTGTGAGTGAGTGCATATTCTGTGCTTCTGAAAGGCTGTATTTAAATTTCTGCCGTGTTTTGTGGTGCAAACAGCCAAATGGCTCATCACTCATAACAATCTCGTCACAGCGTGTTGTTAGGACACGCGATGTAACCTGCTCACGTTCCTAATATTTATGTCATTTGCTAATTAACGTCATGTGGAACTGAATCTGTCTCATTTTGACACCTGATACTTTCCACTACACTGTAGCATTTCGCTCATGGATGCATGCTTTCAGAGTCTTTCTGAATGAATGAATGAATGAATGAATGAAATATGCTGTTTTCCAACAAGGCAACCCGGGGTGCTGAATTATAATTGGCTAAACTGGCATGTGCATGTGAAAATTACCTAAACAAAGACAGTGTTCCGGCACGGAAAAAAACATTTTCAAAGCAGAATATCTGACTTCAGCATTGTTTGTCAGTTAAACAAGTATGTTCACTTGGGATGTTTCTTAAATATCTGCACACATATTATTGTATTTTTATGCTTTAGAAGAGTCAAAAACTTACATACAGCACCTTTAAGGAATTTTTCACAGTATTTCCTATAATAGGTTTTCTTCTGGAGAAAGTCTTATTTGTCTTATTTTGGCTAAAATAAAAGTAGTTTTTCATTGTTTAAACACTATTTTAAGGTCAATATTATTAGCCCCCTTAAGCAATATTTTTTTTGTATAGTCTACAGAACAAACCCCTGTTATAAAATGACTTGCCTAATTACCCTAACTTAACCCTAATTAACCTAGTTAAGCCTTTAAATGTCACTTTAAGCTGAACACTAGTATCTTGAAGAATATATAGTGAAATATTATGTGCTGTCATCATGGCAAAGATAAAAGAAATCAGTTATTAGAAATGAGTTAGAAATGGAAAAACAGCGCCCCAGGACACCCGCGTCGGGGTTGAAGGGACTATTATGTAGGGCTGCAGAGTCGTTTCAGCATCGATATCGCAATATGTGCATTCGCAATAGTCACATCACAGCATCTGCAGTGTAAAGTTGGGATTATTATTGTTGTTCAGCCTTAAAGAATGTACAGTGTTTACGTTTTAAGTTACATTTGATTATTCAATAGGGGCAGGACAAAATGCATAAGGTGGCGCTTCTCATAATGGCGGATCGAACATATATCAATGTTGCAATCCAAGAAATATATGTGCCAGTGTTTCTACTAGGTTTACCGTTTTTTGAGGGGGAGGTGGCGCGGTGGGGCATGGAGCCGCTGTTCAGTCTGACACCGACACAAGGAGTCATAGTGTTAATTTGTTTCTTTTAATGACAGCAGTAAAAATGTAACAATTATTTGAACTGTACAATTGTACTGCTGCTCTGACAGCCAAGTTGGGTCAAAGCTAGAGATGCTCTGATCAGGATTTTTGCAGCCGATACAGAGCACTGAATCCTTGTCATGGTGATTGGCTGATACTGAGCACCGATTCAAGTGCTTATAATGCATTGAGGACATTTTCCCTCTAAGTATGAACCTTAGGAGTAGATCTTGCCTTACCTGCGAGAATAAATCAAGGATGCTGCTTATAATCCCTTGAACACGTCTCTTATAATCATTTAGGTGTGAACGTGTCAGAAGCAGCTTTACAGAAAATAATTCATCCATTCATTTTACTCTGGCTTAGTCCCTTATTTATCAGGGGTCGCCACAGCGGAATGAACCACCACTGAAAATAATATAACACAGATATAAAAATTGTTATGAAAAATTACAATGCAATTTGGAAACATCGCAAATGAAGAAATTTGATGCATGAAGCAGGTCGCACACCAGAAGCGCCGCTCGGCGACGCGTCTGGCAGCGCCACGCATTTCAGAATTCTAAACATAGGTTTCTATCAGGGTACACACCGGTGCCGCAAGTTGCGGCTGTCCGCGGCGCCCAGCCACGACTCAGGACACTGTTCATATTTCTGCTTAGTTTAATTTTAAATAGCGTGCGATACTTTCAACAGTCATCTGTGCGCCGTGTTGCGGCGCTGATCGGCGCATCTGGTGTGTGACTCCCTTAAGAAGTTAAAATGCACACCTATAAATCTAATACTTCTTTACTAAAAGAAAATAGACCTATAAACTACCATTTATAGCAATGAGTGTATTACAAGAATTTATATTATTAAATATTCATGTTAAAAAATTACGTTTTATTTATCTAATAGTTCCAGCCAGCTTTTAGTGAATTTGGAAATATTGTCAAAACAGAACT
The DNA here is from genome assembly GCA_903798195.1 of Danio kyathit. Taxonomy (NCBI): domain Eukaryota; kingdom Metazoa; phylum Chordata; class Actinopteri; order Cypriniformes; family Danionidae; genus Danio; species Danio kyathit. The sequence continues at coordinate 56,328,959 of LR812533.1, read as the reverse complement.
TTGTTGTTATATATGTAGAAAGGCCTAAATATAGGGGTGTCAAAATTAATCGTTTCTTTGATGCACCGCGATGCAGACGCGGACAGTTTGGTATCGGTTCAGTAATAATCATAACCAGTTATTATGTACTGACGTCATTTATCTCACATGCGCTATGTCGCCGTTGCTTACTATGGCGAGGGAGGCGAGCCGCGAGCGCAAGTATTTACAACGCTCTAACTACGTAAAAACTCAGAAACTGTGCACAATTTCACTGCGTGTGTGTTTGCTGAACTCTGTTTCACTGACACTTACAGCAAAAGCCCCTATTTCACGACGATTAAGAGAATGAAAGTAATCTCCATTTTTCTCTCTCTCTCTCTCTCTCTCTCTCTCTCACTGACTGTGGCCCATGAGTGCATCTGTGAAGAGCGCCAGCGTGTAAGAGCCAATCGCAGCCCTTTCTGTTGAGCGTGTGACCAATCAAAGGGGTGTAAGAAAGAAGTTGGTAGACAAGGCAGAAAGCGAGCGGGATATTTCTATTTGTTTATTTGCTATAAATGCTTGTGTTGTTTAAAGGTACAGTTTATATGTCTGACTGTTTGTATTAAAGGACAAAATTGTTTTACAAATAGTATATAAATATATTTATACATTTTAATACAAGAATTGCTGTGCTGTGAAGAAAATATAAAACTGTGTATGGAAAGCATCGTCAATGCACCGTGATGCACCGAGATATCGAATTGAACCGAATCGATGGCATGATAATTGTAACCGAACCGTGAGACCAGTGTAGGTTCACACCTCTACCTAAATACATGCAAGACCATTCAAATATTTTGCTCGTCTCCAACTATTGACAGCAGATCCCTCAATGAGAGAGATAGATGGATTTGCACTCGTGATATTTTTACTGCTCTATTCATTTAACCTAATAAATGTAATGCTTAGTCCATCACTGTGCCTCTCGCGATCTGTTCTCTTGCTCATTCACTCTCGTCGTCATGATTTTCGAATATTTTATCAAATTTTTTGGGATCACCGGGCCGGTATAAATATGCGGGAGACTCTCGGTGCTTCTGGGAGAGGTCATAAGGTTGGATGAGATGAGACTCTAGATAGGGACGAACAGCAGCTCAAAACACTGGAAATACAATGGCTGCACTTACAACAAAGGGAGCATCACTCGCGCGAGTCGCGCTAATAAACTAAACAGAGGTCCCATCGCATCTGTATATATTTTAGCTAGGCTCTGCATAATATACGAGAGCGCACCTACCTCCTGTCAGATGTGTCCTCTCATACAGCAGAGTGTGGCTGTGTGAAACTCCACCATGCACGATTCAGAGAGCAGAAATTTGTAATCGCGCAACCATGTAGAGACAGAAATCACATGCCGTTGTGTAAATAAGATATTACATACGGCTATTAAGCTTGTTTATTAAAAGAAGTTGTGATCTGGTGCTATATATAAAATACAATTAACTTGAATTCAAGGGGGGCGGGGAAAGTCGTTGGGAGGGCGGGGCGCCCACCTTATATAATGGTAGGGGAAACACTGTGTGCTGTTAATAAAAGAAATACATCTTATAACTTTTTGATGCATTTTTCCCTCTTCATTTACAGATGTCATGATAAATTGTGGATGGTTTTCTTGTGATATATCACCGATATCGTGATCTATCATTATCGCGGGGCAAAATATCATGATCATATCGTATTGTATTACTATACCTGAATATCTGACTACTTATTTCACCTTTATCTTTATTTATTCTTGCAATATCTTTTTCACTCCTCTACAAGATCATTCCAATCAATCTAAGTTAATGATTTAATTCCAAATAGAACTATTCAAGTCAACTGCTGAAATTGTATTCATATCGCAATATAAATCGCAGCAAATTAAATATTTATTAATTAATTTATTTGGTTATTTGGCAGGAACAGTGTACATTAATTAGCATTTCTGCAAATGCACCATAATTAGCCAGAAGGCAGTTTTTTCATCTGTTGTTCCTGGACAGATGGTAAAATTGTCAACCTAAAAAACAATACAAAATTATACAATCAATCAAGCATAGTTAAAAAGCACTCAAATAGACGAGGTACAAATTAAACTAAGAACACCAGCATTGTGTAATAGAGATAAGAATAGTTAAAACCCATTTAAACAACAAATCATTAAGATGGCAGGCACAAGTGGTAACATGCTGGGGAGGTTCATGCTAGTAGGAATGATGACACATCTGATGCTCTATAAATTAGATTTATAAAGGGTTTTTTTTTAACTTATTGAAAGAGGTTATTTCTAGGGGTGTGATATACACTGGTCTCATGGTTCGGTTCGGTTACGATTATCATGCCATCGATTCGGTTCAATTTGATATCTCGGTGCATCACGGTGCATTGACGATGCTGTCCATACATAATTCGATTTTTTTCTTTACAACACAAGAATTTTTTTTAATTTAAATCTATAAATATGTTTATATTTATATATTACTTGTAATACAATTTTGTTCTTTAATACAAGCAGTCAGATATATGAACTGTACCTTTAAATTTACCTGCTCAAAAAAAAAAAACACTCTTTGTGAATGTTTTAGACAAAACTCCAATACATGCACAGACGACAGCATGAGCGTTCATAACAAATAAACTAATGTAAATATGATCCCGCTTGCTTTTTGAGCACTCTTGAGCGCAAGTTCTTACACCCCTATGATTGGTCATTGTCTTCACCCGCTCAACAGAAAGGACTGCGATTGGCTTTAGAAACGAAAGCGCTGTTCATGAGTGACGCGGGAAAAACAGCCGCGGGTCAGTCTATATGCGCATAATACGCGGTTATCAGGTAATCCGTAATAGAATAAATACAAAACAATAAACTCGCACCACAGGCACGCTGGTTTCTGGATCCTCAAGTATCGCTTTAACAGCCGAGAGGAGAGGAAAATTTACCTCACGAACATGCCAACGGGTCAAATGTTCAAAGTGTGTGTGTGTGTGTGTGTGTGTGGGAGAGAGAGAGAGAGAGAGAGAGAGATAATATAATATACTGAATATCAATGTGATATATTGAATGATGTATTGTTGATATTTTATATAATTATTATGTATAAATATCATTTTATTTAAATTTATTTATTTATTTATTTTTTTACTATTTACTGTGTTGTTTACTGTTTTGTTTTTTATTATACATATGCATGTTACTTTTTATGTAAACATTAGAACTGCTTTGGCAATACATTTGTAACATTTGTCATGCCAATAAAGCAACTATTGAATTGAATTGAATTTAATTTAATTGAATTGAGAGAGAGAGAGAGAGAAAGAGAGAGAGAGAGAGAGAGAGAGAGAGAGAGAGAGAGAGAGAGAGAGAGAGAGAGAGAGAGGCAGAGATGGAGTTTTACAGCATTTCTCCCTAGTAGTGAAATTCTTCCTTCAGTGTCAATAAAATATCTGCTTTTTAAGTAGTAGGAGTGTTTATTTTACTCACACTCGCCTCCTTCGCCATAGTATTCTACCGCGACATCGCGCATCGGAGATAAATGACGTCAGTGCGTAATAACCGGTTATGATCTATTACTGAACCGATATCGAATTGTCCCCATCTGCACCGCTGTGCACTGAAGAAACGATTAATTTTGACATCCCTAGTTATTTCTCTGATGCTGCCAGGGACAGAGTTCCACTCCTACGCAACTGTAACTTAAAAGGCACCCTGACCCTGAATGCAGTCTCCTCGGGTTGCCCATCGCGTTGCTCTGTGTGTGGTGTTCCTTATGTTTACAAACTGACTGAGAGGTGGAGATGACAGACTATGAATGATTTTATACATCAGACAAACGTTTGAATACTTTATAACATTTTCCCAGCTTACAATTTATGTTTTTGTAAAATGGTACAATGATGATGTCTTAGAGGCTTTTTATCCAGTATTTTGATTGTGTGTTTGTAGGGATTCTATGGACTTAAGTGTTGTTTTGTTTGCCTGTGACCAGGTTGTTAGACAGTAGGTTATGTGTGAAAAAATCATTGAGTGCATGAATATTTTAGCTGCCTGCAGTGATGAGTGTGACCTTATGAATCGGAAATTAGACATATTAAATTTAACACGGTTACAGACCTTTTTAATTTGCGATTTTAAAAGTGAATTTTTTGTCAATTAGGACCCCAATATATTTAAATTCAGATTTGTATTGTCAGACAAATTGCAATGTCAGATTTTTCCAATATATTGCAACCCTACTATTATGTTTACAAATGTGTTAAAAAAACATCTTCTTTCCGTTAAACATAAATTGGGGAAAATACAGCTGAAATCAGACGTTTACATACACTGTATAAAAAGGCACATAACCATTAAAAAAAAAAATCAGCTGTTAATGAGACTAAACTTTTTCTCTTTTAGGTAAGTTAGGATTATCACATGTTTCTGTTCTGCTTAATAGCAGAATAATGAGAGAGAGAGATTATTGGAGAAATTGTTATAACTTTTCTTGAAAGTCAAGTTTACATACAATAAGATTATTATGCCTCTGAAAAAGCTCAGATGATGGTGTCAAGGTTTCAGAAGTTTCTGATTGGCTAATTGACAACATTTGAGTTAATTGGAGGCACAACTGTAGAACTGTATTTAAGGAAAACCTCAAACACACTGCTTCCTTGTGTGACAACATGGGAAAATCAACAAGCCAGAATCAACAAAAAAGCCAGATTACAATTAAATTAAATTTAAATTAAATTAAATTACACTGGGAAAAAGACTAATGTTTGGAGACATGTCCTGTGGTCTGATGGAGCTAAGATTGAACTGTTTGGCCATAATGACCAGTGTTACATTTGGAGGACAAAGGGGAAAGCTTACAAGCCTAGGATCACCATCCCAACTGTGAAGTATGGGGGCGGCAGCATCATGTTGTGGGGCTGTTTTGCTGCAGGAGGGACTGGTCCACTTCACAGCATAGATGGCATCATGAATAAAGAACATTATGTAGAAATACTGAAGCAACATCTCAAGACATCAGCCAGGAAATTAAAACTTGGCCACAAATGGGTCTTCCAAACAGACCATGACCCTAAGCACACTGCCAAATTAGTTAAAATGTGCTTTAAGGACAACCGAGTGATTGTTTTGGAGTGGCCATCACAAAGCCCTGATCCTCAATCTTATAGAAAATTTGTGGGCAGAGTTGAAAAAGCTTGTGCGAGCAAGACAGCCTACAAATCTGACTCAGTTACACCAATTCTGTCAGGAGGAAAGGGGCAAAATTCCTGCAAACTATTGTGAGAAGCTTGTGGAAGGATACCCAAAACATTTGTCCAAAGTTATACAGTTTAAAAGCAAAGCTAAAAAAAATACCAAGGAAATGTGTGTAAACTTTTGACTGTCTAGAAATTAATAAAAAATTATATCTCATTATTCTGGCATTTAGCAAATGTAAATGATTTAGGTAATCCTAACAGACCTAAAATAATAAACGTTTAGTATGATTTACCACCAGACATTTTTAAAAAATGGTTATGTTCCTTTTTTAGAGTGTATTTAAACTTCTGGTTTCAACTGTATATACATTGTGGCTAATATTTCTGACTTCAACTGTGTATCGCAGAAATACAAAATATCGCAATGTCAGTTTTTTTCCAATATCCTGCAGCCCTAGATTAACGGTTTGTTGTGTGTTGACGTTTGAGTAATACCAACGAACAGGTCCTGATCTGAGCTCACAGGACTAGTCAGTATTAGTGACTCAGGTGCATCCCACACACACTCGGAGACTCATGGCTGAATTCATTGCGTCTGACATCTGCCAGTATTGATGAGTGTGTGTTACTGCTGTTTGGCTCATTATCATACAGCACAAACACGGGGAATTCGATTAACCTGCTGTGATCCACACACACAAACATGCACGCAAATGTACACACATAGATGCATACAGACATACACACTGACATATGCACACGCCATTAGATGTTAAATATATTCTGGAATGATGGATCTGAACGGGTTTCTGTTTCATGAAAACAAGAGGTCGTGGATTACTGTCATTTTACCATGCTAAAGTCACTCTTGTGCACAGCCTGCACTGGCTTAGTGCTTTTATAAAATTGCAGTGTCTGTGATGGGATTCAATGCATGTGTTATACGTGCTGAAATTACAATAAGATGTGCTTTATTGTCCCAAATGAATGCAATGTGATGTCTGCTGTTTAAATGTATAAAAAAGGATATCCTATTGAATCATGAATAAAATTTTAAGATTGTAAAGTTTGAACTTTTACAATTCTATTTACTCGATATTAATAAATCTATCTGATAGCCAGTCACAGCTGAAATAAGCGAAGCACACACACATGTTAATGCACACACAAACAGTGACGTATGCATGCAGCATTAGATGTTAAATATACTCTGAAGTGATGGATATGAATGGGTTTCTCTTTCATGAAAGCAAGAAGTCGTGGATTACAGTCATTTTACCATGCTAAAGTCACTCTAATGGCTTAGTGCTTTCATGAAATTGCAGTGTCTGTGATTGTTTAGTAATGGCATGTTACAAGTGGACAGGATAGAATTTTTTGTATTTATATACAGTAGTTATGTATTTATTATGTGTGTGTGTGTGTGTGAGTGTGTGTATGTATATATATATATATATATATATATATATATATATATATATATATATATATATATATATATATATATATATATATATATATATATATATATATATATATATATATCAGGGCTCGAAATTGCGACCATTTGGTCGCATATGGGCCCGAAATTTTATCTATGAGACCTCACAATATATTTGGGAGCATTTGTGCGACTGCATATAATGGTTGTAGTGCGACTTGTTTTGATTTTTTCTAAAAACGTGCTGAATCGGACTTCCCTGCCGCTATATTGGTTCATATTAGCTGTCAATCACTCAAGGCTTTCCGCTGTCAGGTAACAGGAAGCTTATAAGGGCGCCATTCGAGATCAATCGAGTGTTTTCGGAGAAGGTGCCCGAATCTCGATGCGTTGCATTCACTGCGTGTTCAGCGCAAATATCCGCTAAATGTAAAATCTAACACTGTACACATCATCGCCAAAGAAGCTCGCCTTTGAGTTTAAACTGAATCTGCGGCTCATAACAAAGAACGATATTTGCGCCGGTGGTCATCACAAGAAACCTGTTCTGCCCCGCTCATATATTGGGTCGGCTGACTCGCCTGCTTTTCCACAAACACAGAAAAATGAAAATCAGTGCATAACGAGACCGAGCATTTAAAATGACTCAAACCCAAACCAAAACTTTTAAAGAGTGTAGAAGTGAGACTTATCTTACTTTCTTTGGTCCGTTCTTTCTTGAGATGTAGATTATTTTTCTATTTATTGATGACTGCTTTGCAGCTTTCAGCATTAAATTGAATGATTTATTATAATCTTACGTTTGTTTTGTAGCAGAAATATTATTTATTAAATTGACATGCGTATAAAAACAATAGTGCAAAATAAATATTTCTTACTGCAATGCTTCATTTTTGTTTGATGCAAACCATTAGCAGAACCTTTTACAGCACATAACTCACATTCAAGCACATTCAGGGCAGCATGATAATGAGAAATGTTATTCATTGTTAGTATTATTGACATCATCGTCATCATTAATATTTTATAATTATTAGACATTTATTTTGGAATTATTGCACAGATATCAGTAAGTCATCACAGCATTAGTTAGTTAGTTGTTTCTGGTTTTTGTTAGTCCTGACTGATGTTGTTTTCAAATACAATAAATCCCTTGATATACAATTTGCAGTGGTGCTCATTCATTTTTGGTGGGTGCTCCTAAATTTTTTCTGGTGCTCCTAAATGTTAAAGTTGGGAGCACCGGTGCTACTAGGGCTGGGCGATTTTTTTCGATTTTTTCGATTAATTCGAATTTACGTTTTAAGACGATTTTATTTTTTATAAAATCGAGAAATCGCGATTTTTTAAATAAAAATATTAAAGCCGCTTTTTCACTATCGTGGCAAACCGTTCTAAACTGTTAGACAACCGTGCTGAATTGTGCTGATTCTGTGTGTTGATGTCCCGCAGCCGCCTGTCTCTCCCGCGCGAGCTGCGAGACGGGCGCGCGCGAGGAGAGGAGAGGAGAGAAGGCTCGACAGGCGGAGGTCCGCTCCTTGCCTCCTTCATTCTAATCATCCACCCGCCCGCACATATTATTTTATCTGATATATATATCCGCACCCGATCGCCACTTTAATAATTCTAATTCTTTGTTTTAAGCATGATGATAGGTGTAACTTTCTCCGCAATGTCCGGCGGCAGAGTAACAGCTCGTTAATTCATGCTCGAGCAAATGATGAGACGGACAAAAGTACTCGATGCATGCCCTTCTTTTATTTATTTCAGTGTTTTCAGTTTCACAGTGCAAAACAGCTCCCGGGTGGAATTACTGAAGTAAACATAAAACAAAAGAGCAGCATTTTGCTAAATATACTCCTTTATATCCTGATATGCTGTGTTGATTCATTTGTTTTTTTATATTTAACTTGATGCATTCGTTATTTAATGTTTGAATACTGAAATCATTTAAATGGTTATATTTTACCATCAAAATTAAGTATATTTTATATCATTAACAACTTTTGATATAAAACCGCTGTTATTTTATTGATTGTTATGAAATAATTTAAGTGCTATATTTTTTATTAGTGAAAGTGCCCACTCACTTTGACAAGGCCTGTCTAAATATATATTTCTGCCATGCCACTAATACAGATAAACTATTGTTGCATTATCATTGTTTATTTTTCTGTTATTTGAATATTTATTTCCCCTCCAATCCTTTTTAATCTTCAAGTTACATTTTTGGTCATTTTCTCTCCAAAAAAAAATTGCCCAAAGCTGCACAACATATGACCTCTACATAAATACGGGTGCTGTGATTTCTATTGTAGCTATGTTTAGCATCCCTACATGAGAGAGTGCCATAACCACGTTTAGTCACACAGTTGCTTTTCTTTTACAAGTGAGCATGAAAAAAACTAGTTTCGGCATTTATTTAAATTTAAATGAACAAGGTAAACTGGTAAGGTAGTTACACAGTAAAAACAAAATTAATAAAAAAAATAAATAAAAAAAATCGAAATCGAAATCGTGAATCGGTCAAACTTTATGAAAAAATCGAGATTTTTTTTTTTTGCCATATCGCCCAGCCCTAGGTGCTACCAAGTAAAAAAAGTTAATTTCGAGCCCTGTATGTGTGTGTGTGTGTGTATATATATATATATATATATATATATATATATATATATATATATATATATATATATATATATATATATATATATATATATATATATATATATATATATATATATATAATGGTTGGCGCAGTGGGTAGAAAAATCCCCTCAGAGCAAAAAGGTTGCTGGTTTGAGCCCTTGCTGGGTCAGTTGGCATTTCTGTGTGGAGTTTGCATGTTCTCCCTGTGTTTGTGTGGGTTTCCTCAGAGTGCTCCGGTTTCCCCTGCAGTCCAAACACGCTAAAGGGGAATTGAATAAACTAAATTGGCCATGGTGTATGTGTGTGAATGCAAGAGTGTATGGGTGTTTCCCAGTGTTTGGTTGTGGCTGAAAGGGCATCCGCTGCGTAAAACATGTGCTGGATAAGTTGGCGGTTCATTCCGCTGTGGCGACCCCAGATTAATTAAGGGACCAAGCCGAAAAGAATATTTATGAATGAATTACAATCCATTTAGGAATATTAGGATTTTTAAATTAACCTCTTTATTTAACTTACCAACATTACTAAGGGAAATAGTTTTTTAATGGTCTATAATTTTTACGCAGTGGGTAGCATGATTGCCTCACAGCAAGAAGGTCGCTGGTTCGAGCCTCGGGTGGGTCAGTTGGCATTTCTGTGTGGAGTTTGCATGTTCTCACCTTGTTCGTGTGGGTTTCCTCCGGGTGCTCTGGTTTCCCCCACAAGTCCAAAAACCATGTGGAATAGGTGAATCGGGTAAGCTTAATTGTCCGTATTGAATGAGTGTGTATGGGTTGCAGTTGGAAGGGCATCCACTGCGTAAAACATATGCTGGATAAGTTGGCGGTTCATTCCGCTGTGGCAACCCCAGATTAATAAAAGAACTAAGCTGAAAAGAAAATGAATGAATGACTTATCTCGTCTCATGTCTTATCATAAAATAAAAAGAGACGCTTAAACTTGATAAAATATTACAAAGAGTGTCAAATCAAAGCAAACTTTAAGGCAGATCAACATCTGTAATGTGTAGGGATGTAACTAGGGCTGGACGATATGGCAAAAAGTTATATCACGATATATTTTTTTATTTCGGTCGATACGATATAATTCCGATATCGATATGGACAATATTAAAAAGAAAGGAAAAACTGCCAAGAACGCACACAATGGATGTCTGTACCTACAAATGTCTGCAAAGTGAAGTCGATAACACCTCCAGACTCATAACTTTTTTTTTAAATAAAAACAGCACAAAAAAATTTGTTCAATTTTTATTTGTATTTAGCCTATACAAACAAGAAATGTGAAATAATCTATCAAATAAATAAAACTCTCAGACTCAGCTTATCATATACTGTATAGACAGTTTGTGGGGGTTAGCTTGACCAACGTGATCAACAGAAACTTTTATCAGTGTTTTTTTTTTTTGTATATGCTGAATATTTAACAACAGTGGCGGCTGGTGTTAAAAAATGTGAGGGGGGCGCATTTTAAAAGCCATTAAAAGCCATTTTTCAGGTGATGTACCAAAAAACAAAATTGACTAAAGCATACAATAAATGCATGACAAATCAGTTCATTTTAGTTCAATTTGTGTTTATCAGTAATGAAGTAATCAAGATAATCAGAAAACACTCACACACCCATAAATGTTGCCTAATCACTGGCCAGTAGCACTACTTAAAAAATAATTTTGCTCTCCTTTCTTTCTGGCTTGCAAATTTCTCAATGAGCTTAATGGTTAAAGTCAGTCATCTCAGTCACCAGTCTCTTCTCTATTGACAGCATGGCCAATGCATTCAGCCTCTCTTGTGTCATGCTGTTTGAAACACCAAACATGGAAAACAGTAAAAGGCATGACTTACATCTCAACTTGCTAGCCAACTCCGTTTGTCATGACAAGTGCTGGAAAAGCCAAGGGTGTACGCGCGCTCGCGATCACTTGACTGCTGGTAAATTTGTTTTCATTAGTTTTGCAAGGAAGGTTGATCTGGTCAAAGCTCCTTGATTATTAAAATTTTTTTCTTCATCCAAACGCCTTGTGAACGGATATCTTTGCAAAGATACAACAGAATTTTCCTTCATCTTGCACTTGCTTTCACTATATGAATAAAGGTCAGCACAGCTAACTGACGAGCTGCTGCTGAGTGAACGGTGTAAGTGAGAATGGTCCAATCACATAAGGCCAATCATATAAAAACAAATATGATTCGTTCTAACAAAAAAATGGGAGGGTTCGCAGAGCGCTGCGCCCCAAAAACAATTTAAAACCGGCCAATTAGAGCTTATCGTCGTATCACGTGCATTGCAAAAGTTTGTGTACCTACATAGACACTCATTAGTCCGGCGCCCCGCACACACATGAAAAAATATTGTTCATACATTTTTTTTCCAATAAATGTTAGTATGACTACAATAAATGTTAGAATGTTATAATTAAATCAATTTATTTTGTTAATATTTGTGATAATAAACATTAACATATTAAAGGAGTCTAACTTGACGGGGGCGGCGCCCCAGCACCCTCTATTGACCAGCCGCCACTGTTTAACAATCAAAATAATACCAAAATCTTACAATTATGACATCCACATCGTAAAAAAACATAGAAAAAGAATAATAATTATAATAATAAAAAATCATAAAGAGTAAAGGCTACATTAATATTTGCAATAGAAGAGTTGTTTGAGTTTATTCATAATTCTAATTGCTTTTCATCTTGAACGTCCTTTAAGGGTTTTATCTGTCTATTTATATTTGTGTATGTAATTACCTAATTAAATTATATTATATTATATTATTAAATTATATATTCTATTTATATAGACTAATCTTTTATATATCACGTTTTCATTATTTAACAGATTTAATAGCTCTATTGATCACATTCTTTCTACTTCTTCAGCTTTGCAATAACCTGATTCCTGATTAAATATGTTTGTGAGTTTTATTTTGTAAGTGCGCGAGTGCTATATGCCAGCATGCAGCGAGTTTGTGTATGTGAGTGTTAATTTTGGTGTTTATGCAAGGATCGAGTTTGTTTGTGCGTGTGTTAATGTGGGAGTATATGCAAGGATCGGTGAGTTTATATGCATGTGCGTGTGTATGTGGGTGTATGCATGCATCAAGTTTATATGTATATGCGCAAATTTCATACATGTTTTGAACATTCAATAGTATAGGTGTATATGCGAGTGATTTATAGGTGTATATGCACGTGTTGATAAGCGAAGTGAGGCCACAGGTTGGCTTAAACTTTTATGTTGCCTCATCTTCTGACTCTCTCAGTTCAGTAAAGTTAGCAACAGATTCGCAGATTCGTATTTTCCGGATCAATAACTCATGACCGAAACATTGTTCCTACACAGTACAGTTATTAAATGTTTGATAATAAAAATTCATAAAAAATGTCCAAAACAGTTTTTTGGGGAAAATAAGTGTTGTAGTCTAACCAGCAGGACAGCAGTGATGTGTGAACTGAATTTGGTGAGAGTACAGTAATTTACAGTAAAGTTATTGAATATGTTTGATAATAAAAATTCATAAAAAATATGCAAAATAGTTTTTTAGAAAATAAGTGTTGTAGTCTAACCAGCAGGACAGCAGTGATGTGTGAACTGAATTTGGTGAGAGTACAGTAATTAACAGTAAAGTTATTAAATATTTTTATTATAAAAAATCATAAAAAATATGCAAAATAGTTTTTTAGAAAAATAAGTGTTGTAGTCTTACCAGCAGGACAGCAGTGATGTGTGAACTGAGTTTGATGAGTTTGCTGGTCAATAGGCCCTCTGCTCCAGGGGACTGGCCACTGGCATAAAATACTGATTATAAAATGATTAATTACTGTATATAGTGGGATAGAGACAGGAGTTGAACATGGTGAATAATTAAAATTACTAGTATAATTAATTAGTATAAGTATCAGTGTGATACACTTAGGAGATAATCTTGAACATTTTTAAATATCAATAATAATAAGCAAATTATTAAAATATGCATAAACTAATTTGAAAAGGAGTAAAATAGTCTTATACCTGCTGCTGTAACAGCACAACTTTCTCTTTCAATCTGAAAAACATCTTCCTTTCGCTATGAAAACACTGATGCACCGTGTGATCTCCGTATAGCACTCATCAGAGCAAGCGGAGCTGCAAATCATCCGGTCCACGTGGTTTGGCTTATTAATAGTTTTTATTTTGTATAGACGTCTGTGACAGTAGTTTTTTCACTGTGCTGACGGTTCATGTGCATCATATTCGTTGTTCTGTTAGTGCAAGTAAACATATTTTTGCAGTATTTGCACACCGTTTGTGTTTTGTCTGGCGCAATTCTCCGCTGTCATTTTACTCTGCTGCTCCACCTCTTGCTCACCGCTTATGTGCAGGTAAAGCGAGATTGTTTCTGTAAAACCACCGAATCGTCACGTATTTAAATTGATTTTCAACCGACTCACGGTGAATCGTTACATCCCTAGTAAGGTGTGAAAAATAATGATACCGTAAACCTCAAACTCTGTAAACAAAACTAATTATGATAATCAAATCTGAGCTTTCAGGTAAAGGAACCAACCATCATTATTCAAATACACACTGTAACATTACAAATTGTGAAGTTGGATGACTACATTACCCCTATGCTAAACACTCATTCAGATAGGGAGCTAGTGGTTGGGATGCACAAGAAAAGAAACCAAAAAGCCTCTCTGGCGACATCTTTACATCCTTTTTTTTTACAATCTCCTCACTGCTGCTAAAACGACACTCATTTTTGCATGTGTTATTCTGACCTAAAGGTGGCGATGAGAGCCAGAGTCCGTTCACATATTGCATCTAAAAGCAGGTGGAAATTGTGCGGCACCTGGTTTCCTTCACCATTTTCAATGTGATTTGATCTCGTGGTGCCCCTGGCATCTCTCGAAATTAGGCGACCATCAACCATTTTTTCAGAAGATGACAAACGAGCAAACCATTGCTGGGGTTCCAATGCATGTTTTATTTATAGAGAAAAGTAAAAAGCACTGCAGTGTTTGAGTGCGCTGTGTTTATCTGAGGTAATAAGTCTGCCGTTATTACTGAAATGTGTATATTCAAGGGATGCTCCGATCAGGATCTTTGCAGCCGATACCGAGTACCGTTTCCTTGTCATGGTGATCGGCCGATACGGAGTACCGATTCTGATGCTTCATCACAATCTGTTGCTCATTCACTCTTATTGCCATGATTTCCGGGTATTTTAACAATTTTTTTTGGGATCACGGAGCCAGTATGAATATGCGGGAGACTCGCGTGAGAGACATCCGGGAGAGGTCATAAGGTAGGGTAAGACACTAGGCAGGGGTGATCTCTCTGTTTGCATCACAGCAGCTCAAAACACTGGATATACAGTTGAAGTCATAATTATTAGCCTCCTTTTTTTTTATTTTTTTTTTAAATGTTTCCCAAATGATGTTTAACAGAGCAAAAAAAAATTTCACAGTATGTCTGATAATATTTTTTCTTCTGGAGAAGGTCTTATTTGTTTTATTTCGGCTAGAATAAAGCAGAATAATGATTTTTAAAAACCATTTTAAGGTCATAATTATTCTCCCCTTCAAGCTAATTTTTTCTCGATAGTCTACAGAACAAACCATCATTATACAATAACTTGCCTAATTACCCTAACCTGCCTATTTAACCTAATTAACCTAGTTAAGCCTTTAAATGTCACTTTAAGCTGTATAGAAGTGTCTTGAAAATATCTAGTCAAATATTATTTACTGTCATCATGGCAAAGATCAAATAAATCAGTTATTAGAGATGAGTTATTAAATCTATTATGTTTAGAAATGTGTTGAAAAAATCTTCTCTCCGTTAAACTGAAATTGGGGGAAAAAATAAACAGGGGGGCTAATAATTCTGACTTCAACTGTACATTGGCTGCAAGACCATCACTCACGCGAGTGGTACCAATAGACTGTATAAACAGGTCGTACCGCATCTGTATATATTTTAGCTGTTGTGTCGCGAGCGCATCGATTGCTCACGGCCCCATGCATCATTTACCTCCTCACATTTTGTGGGTGCTGTAGGTTATGTATAATATATGGGAGTGCATGTGCGTCTTCCTCTGCTTGTAAACTTATAAACAAACACCTGCGGCCAGATAGGCGAGTACCGATCGAGTCATGAAATGTGATTATCAGCCGATACCGATCTTCAGTCAATCGATCGGAAAGTGTGAAGCACATTGGTTGCTTCAACTTACTTAAATCATGGTCCACATGTTGCATTCTGGAAAGTTGGGATGTTTTCATCTGGTGCACCTGAATAATGTGAGCGCATCACGTGAACGCCACTTGCATACAATCTGCACATTGCTTGCTTTTTGCATGTGTAAATGTTGTATTATTTAAAAGTGTGTATTAGGGTTGGGTGATGTCAACCAATTTGGCATCGTACGATGTCTAATGTGAAAAATCACGATGGACGATGGCATCATTGGCATAGGTTGGCGGTGAATTAATTATTTATGAATAATTAATTAACTCATAATGAATTAATTATTTGTAGCCTATCGTTTCAACTACCTGACCCGCATGGTCTTTGTTTTATATATAACCAAATCATAAATAAATAAAGATAAGTTACACACAAATTACCACCTGTCAATTACTTTTTCCGCGGGACTCTGGCATGAGTAGGCAGAGTGATCTGTGTCGTTATAATGGTGTCGACAATCTTGGTTGGTAAAAAAAGGTGCACAACCAACAGTATCCGAGGTTTTCACAAAAATGACTAAGTACAAGCGTGAAAGCGAAAGATTGAAGCAGTGTACTGACTAGGGATGCACCGATACCATTTTTTTGAAACCGATCCGATCTCGATTCTAAAATTCTACGTATCGACCGATACTGATCCGATCCCGATATTGTGCTGTTTTTTATTATTATTTTTTTTTTTAACATAATATGGTTTCTATAGTTCTGCTGATTAACTCAAATAATATATCTTCTTCAGTAAAAATAACAGACCTATAGGGCTACTGTAGATGACAGATGGCACAATTTAACTAAATATGATGCTTGCTATAAACTATGGACTACATTATTTGAGCATTCATTATGACATTGATCTGATGTGGTCCAGCCTATGTTTCCTTTTTAATACTCAGATTTTTCTTTGAAATCTGTAATAGGCTACCACTATTGACCCTAATCATTGGTAAATCAATCGGCCTTTTAGCAAAGCCTGATATTTTCCTGCAGGTTTGAAGCAGACTGAACTAAACCGTCTGAGGCCAGTTTTACTTCATAAACATTCCCTCGCCAAAACCGAAAGCATGTCTGTAAAATAATTTTTTGTCTGAAAAATTATCTTGTTAAAACATATTTCGTTTGGTATAATTTGTTGGTTATTTTAATGTATTTTTGTTGGTCAGTTATCTACAAAATAAACAAGAATATTTGAGGTGAAGTTCAAAACAAGGTCCGCTTATATGCTTTAGTGCACAATCTGACAAACTGCTCTGTTAAATAAAATGTTAATATATATAAAATTACAGCGAAATATTCAGTTTCAGAGTAGACTATATTAGGCTAAATACTTTTCTGTTAATGACAATTCATATGCCCCCCGGGCTGTCATTTTCACTTTTAATAATTTAATCAACTAAACCACAATGAGCCAGGCTTTACAAACTTTTCGCGGCACAAATATAAGAAGGAACAAACATTCGCGGAAGGAACATAATAACATAAACTTAGCCTATTATAAGAATAATCTTACGGAGCGGCGCATGTCGCGTCTGCGCAGCCGGTGCCTGAATGAAGCGCTTGCATCACTGAGACACAGCGCGCAGCCCTCCGGTATACGGACACTTCCAAAACAGCAGCACAAAGGGGAGAAATCAGTGCGTTGAGGATGTCCAATGATTATTGAGCCTTTTCTAATTTAAAGTTTCAGGTAGGCCTACTTTGTGTGTGAAGCGGAGATAATAGGCTGGCTAACCCTACTCCAGTGTAGTGAATGCGATCTGCTGATCTAACAGACACTGCGCGTGATTTAGAAACAGCAATGATCTCTATGTTTCAGGTCAAAATGAACCCATTTAATGTGAAACTAAATGCATTTCCACACTGATTATTTAAACTAACAAGAACAAATAGTCTTGAAGAAAGTTTTTCGTGCTGTCATGAACGCGACACGCAGCTTGAATTGTGAATGAATGGAGAATGATTGACAGGCGCAGCGGCGGGAAGCGCTGAAGTGAACATGAATTTAACCACGTGAATATTCATCTGTGCTTCACATTACACTATAGAATGGCTTCAAAACATTTATGATATAGTAGGTCTGCTTGTCAACTTTCTAGTGCTTTATAATAGGCTTCCTTCGTGGCTTTTGTTGGCTTATAAATTACACAAAATACAGCGCACGCGCAAGATCGGATTTGGATCGGTACCAGCAGGCCGATACCCGATCCAGCAAAAATATGCGATATCGAACCGATATCCGATCCAAGTATCGGGATCGGTGCATCCCTAGTACTGACACTGTGACACGTTACCTGATAGATTCAAACAGACAGAAGAGCCGTTAGATAGAGACAAGATGAATTAAATATCACGTTTAACAACTACTGTATAGTGAGACACCATCCAGCGGTCCATCCTTGATAAACTGTCTGACGTGCACTGCTCTCTGGGGTTTTGTGCTCAAAGCACCCGCTGACTGCCTGGAGCTCAGATGAGCGCATGACAGTGTCTGTGTGTGTGGTCACGTTATGTGCATTTTCAGCATTATAGTGTGCACAGATGGCTGTTCAGAAATGTAAATGTAGTGTAAATGGGGCCTAAAGGCCCGTGCACACCGAGACGTTTTTTGCTTGCGTTTTCCATTGACGTTTAACGCTTTACTAATATTATTGAGAAGTTGAACGTTACATATTCAATTCTAAAACATAAAATCACTTACAAAAGCTAACACTATTCTAATATCATATATAAATCATATAAATAAATAAATAAATAATGAGGCGATTTATTATAAATCTATTTACTTAATAATAATATTAATAATGATGATGATTATTATTATTATTATTATTATTATTTAGGATATTGTTTATTTATTTAAAAAATAATAATAATTTGACACATACAAACCACAGCAGAAAGTTCTAACCAACAGACCCATGTCATATACAGCAGAGAAACTTAATGAATAACCCACTATAAAATAAAAGAATTAACGTATGCTATGTTTTTTATTTTCACAAGCTTTGGAGACGTAACATAATTTCCGTTTTTAAGTATACCTATAGCTTTCGCCATGAGGCTGTGTTCAAAATGATATCAATGTTTTCAAAGTGCACTGTGAAGGGAGCACAATTGTAAACATGAAGATCGCTAAACTGAACTGTAAAAATACTTTGAAAGCAAATTACACCTAAGAGAGATGACCTTAATGCTTTTTATTTTTAATAATTCCAACTTTGAATGTTAGAATGTTCTTAATGAATAGGGCATAGGGGGGATAAGTGGGAATAGAATAATGAGTACAGTAAACAGCACTTGGAGGCGCTCAAGCGCAAAACTGTCAATGCGAGCGCACATTGAAGAAGATGCCCAGAGGTGATATGAACGTGGAGCTGCTTATTGCACTGGTGAACAATAATCATTTCTTCATCGCTAGAGCTGGAGATGCTACTTGAACCATCCATAACAACAAGCATGTCAACATTGTCTTCTTCTGTGTTACAAGCGGGTGTCGGAAGCTTAAAGTTGTGTAGCGCCATCTAACGTCAAGGAGTGATTTTGCATACTCTTCTGCTCGACGCATGTGGAAATTGCTTGGGTTTGAATCCGGAAAAAACGTCTTGAAAAACGAAAAGCGTCCCGATGTGTAGGAGCCTTTAGTGTGTATTTTTTGTGAGCAGGTTTGCGACGGGGGCAGGGTGGAGGATTGCGATGCCGGCTCAGCTTAGTGTTGTCTGTCGGCCATTGGCGATGGACGATGGCATCGTCTATCGAACCAACCCTAGTGTGTGTACCTGTGTCTGTGTGTGTATACATGCATGTGTGTATAGTAAATATATGTTAAATAAGAAGCTTTTATTGTTGCTTTTGTTATGGAGCAATTAGGGTTGGGCGATGTTGACCAATTTAGCATCGTGCGAAATCTAATGTGAAACATCGTGATGGACGATGGCATCGTCTTCATAGGTGGAGCCACGGAGGAGAATTAATTATGAATAATTAATTCATTCATAACGAATTGGATGGCAGAGTCCCGGAAGAAAGTGAAAATGAACAGCGGACAGGCGAGGAGAACGTTTGAGGGAGAGAGATCGTTAAAATGAGGTGCCCACAAATTAAGCCCTGGATAGAGACAAGATTAATTAAATATCACGTTTAACAGCTATAGTGAGACACGATCCAGCGATACATCCTTGATAAACTGTCCGACGTACACTTTTCTCTGGAGCTCAGACGAGCGCATGACAGGGTGTGTGTCTGTAGCTGTGTGTGGCTGTGTCTGTGTGTGTGTGTGGTCACGTGATGTGCTTTTCAGTGGACGTAGGGCTGTTCAGAAATGCTAGATGAATCACCAGTTTGGACGTGGATCATTTTCGTTCTAAAATGCCATTTTAAAGAGCCCCTATTATACATTAAATAGGGTCATATTTTGGTTGTAAGGGTCTCCAACAACAGTCTAATATGCATGCAAGGTCAAAAAACACTTTCATGGCCTTATAATCTGCATTTATTTTTACCTAATTTTCCCAGCGACTCCCATATGAATCGTTCAGTGATTCATTTGTTCCCAAACCCCTCTTTTGAGCGAAGCTAATCTGCGCTGATTGGACGGATGACAGCCTGTTGCAATTGGTCGACAGCGTTCAGCACGAGACAGAGTGAAATGCCCAGCACAGCTTATCAACAATACAGAAGTAGTCAGAGTGCACACACGCTTCATATTAGTGTAAGGCGTGGATTTCGGCAGTGGGTGAATGTAAATACAGACGATGGACTTGAAAATACTGACGACTAACTATTTTATTAAGCAAAACCTCCAAGAACTGGGGAGGAAATCGACATGAGTCTCCTAGCCTGTCATACTCTACCTCAGTGTTGCCAGATGTAGCTGACTGATTCCAGTCCAAAAACTATCCAAAACCCGCCAAAATGCAAAAAACCCCACCCACTCATCTGGAAAACACGGTTGTGACAGTCGCGAAAAACATGATAAGTGTTTACACCCGCACAATCGAGTTAAAAACAGTCCAATTGAACGGGAAACCGCCCAATCTGGCAACTCTGCTCTACCTGCTCTTTTTTCACACACACACACACACACACACACACACACACACACACATTACCCTCCTCCTCAGAGGACACAACACAAAAATAAAAGTCCTCAACAGAAACATTCAAAAACAGAATACATAAGAATGTACATTAAAGAAACAACTTCACATTAGTTACTAACACCACAGAATAGAGTACCCGGTTCTCATCAGTGTTATTAGGGCCGGCGCCTCCATAGAATAGTGAGGGCGGCATCCGTGAACTCCCCCGGTTCTCCCTTTCATCCGCGACACATCGATCACACATTCAGTATTAATCCACACAGTGGCAAAAGCTGAACTATTCTGAACCTTGTGTGTAAGAACAGCTGACGGTAGCCATAGCCATGACAAACGACAGGATTGCAAGCTCACAAACACGTTTAAATAGAAAGCGGCACGCGTCGCGTTTTCAGCGTGGTTTTAGTCGCGATATGTATAAGTGTTATATGTTCTCATGGCTTACCTAAACTCTGCTTTTCCCAACGATCACCAACCCTCATTACAAAATGGAGGAATAATCCATGAGCTGTGTATTGATAGTTAATGTGGAGCTCTGTCAAAGTCTCCTACATCAGTAGTCTTTTCTGATCCTTCCTTTTTGCAAAAATAAACCTCAACCACTGACTCTTCAGTGCTTCATCTTTGGGTAGAGAATATAACACGAACTTTCCCTCAAACTTCCAATAATATCCAGCTAAGCACAGCGTCTTCATGACTCATGACTTCAGGATCTGTTTATCTTCCTCTCTTAGCTGCTGTGTTAGTGGGCGGGGCCGCAGGTTTAAATTTGCGGGTCTCCGCGCGCAACCATTATGTTTCGTGTCTACATCACGCCGAAGCGGCTAAAGAATCGTTATCAAGACGATTAGTTTAAACCACTATGAGTCGACTCTTTTATAGATGAATCAATAGTTTTAAACACTGTCCACTTTCATATTTAAGCTTTAGCTGGATATTTCACTTCACTTAGAGCTGTGTTACACACTACATAAAGGGTCATTTTCAAAAACCCATAATATGGGCTCTTTAAAACTAAGCTGTATCAGTGTAAACGGGGCCTGACTGTGTATTTTTCACGAGCGGGTTTGCGACGGGGGTGGGGCGGAGGATCGGCGATGCCGGCTCAGCATCGTGATGTCTATCTGCCCAACCCTAGGAGCAATTACATTTTTAAGTTGTTCAGCTTCCCATATAGATCCAGCTGGTCTACCATTTAAAATCTTTGCTTCTTGATTGGAAAAACTACTCCTCTATTATTAGTCTAAAACTATACCTGCTGACTTATGCGACATTAGATCCCATGCTTTAATTTGATGAAACATCGTGTCATAAGAAAGCGTCCCTGATAGAGAGATTGAGCAGATGTGTAATGCTTGTGTGGGTCCCGTCAGCTTTCATTAGCTCCGGTATCAGCAGGTGATTCATTTCACCACAGAGGGCACGACTTTTCCATGTTTGGATGAGTCTAGAGAGCCCCTGATCCTCCTCCTTGAATCCTGTCCAGGGTCTCATGATGGTGGGCACATCTGAGAGGCATTTCCAGCCATAACCCTGGTGTCTACTTATTGCAGCTGACAAATGGATCACTTCAGTTCATGCATATTCATTCATAGCAGGAGATGCTGCTTTGAATAGTGATGATCATGGGTTATTTTAAGCTGGAGATTTTGCATGTTACATTTTTTTGCATTGAGATTGGTAGGGTTTTTATTCTTCAGTATAATCAGTTGACTTTAGTGTTTTATATAGCTTTATTGTAGCTTTATATAGCTGCATTGTGTACCAATGGTGAGTTCTAGTATAAATACGCACATACAGATATTGCACTGCAGTTTTCAGCTTAAATGAACATTTGAGACTGTTAAATGCAAACAGCTTATTTTATTCCAACTATAATTATAGGGAAGATAGTTTGTTTAATAAGACATTTTCCCTGTGCTGTTTATTATACAAATTGAAGTCATTTCATTAATTACATTTTGCCGAGTCTGTTTATTTTAAGTCTATGTTGGATATATTTGACACTGAAACTACCAGAAGATGGTGCAAGTCTCTGTCTTAATGAGTGATCCATTGAATCATTCACTTAAATGATTCATTTAAATCACTGATTCATTTAGAAACAGACCAAATGACTTTAATGAATCACTGTTTTACTGATTCAAATTAATGATTCAAAATGATGCTGATAACCTGCATTTTACTGAGTCCCTCCCTCTGTCCCTCCATCCATCCATCCATCTTATTTATCGTTCCGTCACTTCATCCTATTTATCGTTCTGTCCGTCTATCCTATGTATCGTTCCATCCATCCATCCTATTTATCGTTCCGACCATCCATCCTATTTATCGTTCCGACCATCCATCCTATTTATCATTCTGACCATCCATCCTATTTATCGTTCTGTCCATCCATCCTATTTATCGTTCTGACCATCCATCCTATTTATCGTTCCGACTATCCATCCTATTTATCGTTCTGACCATCCATCCTTTTTATCGTTCCGACCATCCATCCTATTTATCGTTTTGACCATCCATCCTATTTATCGTTCTGTCCATCCATCCTATTTATCGTTCCGACCATCCATCCTATTTATCGTTCTGACCATCCATCCTATTTATCATTCTGACCATCCATCCTATTTATCGTTCTGACCATCCATCCTATTTATCGTTCTGTCCATCCATTCTATTTATCGTTCCGACCATCCATCCTATTTATCGTTCCGACCATCCATCCTGTTTATCGTTCTGTCCATCCATTCTATTTATCGTTCCGACCATCCATCCTATTTATCGTTCCGACCATCCATCCTATTTATCGTTCTGTCTGTCCATCCTATTTATTGTTCCATCCATCCTATTTATCGTTCCGACCGTCCATCCTATTTATCGTTCTGTCCGTCCATCCTATTTATCGTTCTGTCCGTCCATCCTATTTATCGTTCCTTCCTTCCATCCTATTTATCGTTCTGTCTGTCCATCCTATTTATTGTTCCATCCATCCATCCTATTTATCGTTCCGACCATCCATCCTATTTATCGTTCCGACCATCCATCCTATTTATCGTTCTGTCCGTCCATCCTATTTATTGTTCTGTCCGTCCATCCTATTTATCGTTCCAACCATCCATCCTATTTATCATTCTGACCATCCATCCTATTTATCGTTCCGACCATCCATCCTATTTATCGTTCCGACCATCCATCCTATTTATCGTTCTGTCCATCCATCCTATTTATCGTTCCGACTATCCATCCTATTTATCGTTCCGACCATCCATCCTATTTATCGTTCTGACTATCCATCCTATTTATCGTTCTGTCTGTCCATCCTATTTATCGTTCCGACCATCCATCCTATTTATCGTTCCGATCATCCATCCTATTTATCGTTCCGTCCATCCATCTTATTTATCGTTCCGACCATCCATCCTATTTATCGTTCCGATCATCCATCCTATTTATCGCTCCGTCCATCCATCCTATTTATCGCTCCGTCCATCCATCCTATTTATCGCTCCGTCCATCCATCCTATTTATCGTTCTGACCATCCATCCTATTTATCATTCTGACCATCCATCCTATTTATCGTTCTGACCATCCATCCTATTTATCGTTCCGACCATCCATCCTATTTATCGTTCTGTCCATCCATTCTATTTATCGTTCCGACCATCCATCCTATTTATCGTTCCGACCATCCATCCTATTTATCGTTCCGACCATCCATCCTATTTATCGTTCTGTCTGTCCATCCTATTTATCGTTCCGACCGTCCATCCTATTTATCGTTCTGTCCGTCCATCCTATTTATCGTTCCTTCCTTCCATCCTATTTATCGTTCTGTCTGTCCATCCTATTTATCGTTCCTTCCTTCCATCCTATTTATCGTTCTGTCTGTCCATCCTATTTATTGTTCCATCCATCCATCCTATTTATCGTTCCGACCATCCATCCTATTTATCGTTCCGACCATCCATCCTATTTATCGTTCTGTCCGTCCATCCTATTTATTGTTCTGTCCGTCCATCCTATTTATCGTTCCAACCATCCATCCTATTTATCGTTCTGACCATCCATCCTATTTATCGTTCCGACCATCCATCCTATTTATCGTTCCGACCATCCATCCTATTTATCGTTCTGTCCATCCATCCTATTTATCGTTCCGACTATCCATCCTATTTATCGTTCCGACCATCCATCCTATTTATCGTTCCGACCATCCATCCTATTTATCGTTCTGTCTGTCCATCCTATTTATCGTTCCGACCATCCATCCTATTTATCGTTCCGATCATCCATCCTATTTATCGTTCCGTCCATCCATCTTATTTATCGTTCCGACCATCCATCCTATTTATCGTTCCGATCATCCATCCTATTTATCGCTCCGTCCATCCATCCTATTTATCGTTCTGACTATCCATCCTATTTATCGCTCCGTCCATCCATCCTATTTATCGTTCCGATCATCCATCCTATTTATCGTTCCGTCCATCCATCCTATTTATCGTTCCGATCATCCATCCTATTTATCGCTTCGTCCATCCATCCTATTTATCGTTCTGACCATCCATCCTATTTATCTTTCTGACCATCCATCCTATTTATCGTTCCGACCATCCATCCTATTTATCGTTCTGACCATCCATCCTATTTATTGTTCCGACCATCCATCCTATTTATCTTTCTGACCATCCATCCTATTTATCGTTCTGACCATCCTTACTATTTATCGCTCCGTCCATCCATCCTATTTATCGCTCCGTCCATCCATCCTATTTATTGTTCCGTCCATCCATCCTATTTATCGCTTCGTCCATCCATCCTATTTATCGTTCCGACCATCCATCCTATTTATTGTTCTGTCCGTCCATCCTATTTATCGTTCCGACCATCCTGTTTATCATTCCTTCCATCCTATTTATCGTTCCGACCATCCATTCTATTTATCGTTCTGTCTGTCCATCCTATTTATCGTTCTGTCCGTCCATCCTATTTATCGTTCTGTCCGTCCATCCTATTTATCGTTCTGTCCGTCCATCCTATTTATCGTTCCTTCCTTCCATCCTATTTATCGTTCTGTCTGTCCATCCTATTTATCGTTCTGTCCGTCCATCCTATTTATCGTTCCGACCATCCATTCTATTTATCGTTCTGTCTGTCCATCCTATTTATCGTTCTGTCCGTCCATCCTATTTATCGTTCTGTCCGTCCATCCTATTTATCGTTCCTTCCTTCCATCCTATTTATCGTTCTGTCTGTCCATCCTATTTATCGTTCTGTCCGTCCATCCTATTTATCGTTCCGACCATCCATTCTATTTATCGTTCTGTCCGTCCATCCTATTTATCGTTCTGTCCGTCCATCCTATTTATCGTTCCTTCCTTCCTATTTATCGTTCTGTCCGTCCATCCTATTTATCGTTCCGACCATCCATCCTATTTATTGTTCTGTCCGTCCATCCTATTTATCGTTCCGACCATCCTGTTTATCGTTCCTTCCATCCTATTTATCGTTCTGTCCGTCCATCCTATTTATCGTTCCGACCATCCATTCTATTTATCTTTCTGTCTGTCCATCCTATTTATCGTTCCTTCCATCCTGTTTATCGTTCCGACCATCCATCCTATTTATCGTTCTGTCTGTCCATCCTATTTATCGTTCCGACCATCCATCCTATTTATCGTTCTGTCTGTCCATCCTATTTATTGTTCCATCCATCCTATTTATCGTTCCGACCATCCATTCTATTTATTGTTCTGTCCGTCCATCCTATTTATCGTTCTGTCCGTCCATCCTATTTATCGTTCTGTCTGTCCATCCTATTTATTGTTCCATCCATCCATCCTATTTATCGTTCCTTCCTTCCATCCTATTTATCGTTCTGTCTGTCCATCCTATTTATTGTTCCATCCATCCATCCTATTTATCGTTCCGACCATCCATTCTATTTATCGTTCCGACCATCCATCCTATTTATCGTTCTGTCCGTCCATCCTATTTATTGTTCTGTCCGTCCATCCTATTTATTGTTCTGTCCGTCCATCCTATTTATCGTTCCAACCATCCATCCTATTTATCGTTCCGTCCATGCATCCTATTTATCGATCGATCCATCCATCCTTTTTATTATTCTGTCCATCCATCCTATTCATCATTCCATCCATCCTATTCATCGTTCCATTCATCCTATTTATTGTTCTGTCCATTTATCCTATTCATCGTTCCATCCATCTTATTTATTGTTCCATCCATCCTTTTTTATAGTTCCATCCATCTTATTTATCGTTCCATCCATCCATCCTATTTATCGTTCCATCCATCCATCCTATTTATCGTTCCATCCATCCATCCTATTTATCGTTCCATCCATCCATCCTATTTATCGTTCCATCCATCCATCCTATTTATCCATCTACCCATCTGATTAAGTTGTGACAGTAACACTAAGTGAAAAACATTAATTCAGGAAAAAAGCTGTACTGAGGAGCATAAAGTACATTTTCTACTCTGACTTTGTTAGTAATTATTAAATAATGGTGAAAAAAACAGGGTAGTGTGTAAAATAACTTTAAACAATCAAATTTAGATAAACCCGTCACCTTGGAATTATAACGTTCTATCTGCGTTCTAAATGATTTTGAGATATTGAGCTTCAAAGTTTTTGCATTCCATATAGCAAACAATATGTGTCTACCAGTTCTCTTTCATACATTAACATGACAGAGACCCTAAATGTACTCTAAATGTAAATTATAAGTTCTCTTACATTTGCAAATTGGAGTTAAAAAGAACACTGTAAATTCAGATAGAACCTTCTAATTCTGAAAAGTCATTTTCCTCTTGGAATTATAAGGTTCTATCTGGCAGATCATTAATTGAAGCATTACTTTTTAAGAAATACAATCAAGAAAAAGTTACATTTTTGCTTTCTATAACATTTATTTCATGTTTTAGGATGAATATTTTTTCATGTTCAAATTAATCAATCATACAAGGCTGGGCTAAGTATTTTGTCCAGTGCAGATGTTCATTTTATCTAATTAATATGTTAATATTTATTAAATCTTATGCTTTATATGAATTATTGAATTATATTTATTGGATTATTTGCCCCATGAATTAAATTAAGTATTTGTCCTTCAAGGCTTAATATCAAATTTAAAGACTTTAAAAGAAAACAGACAATGAGCAATGAGTTTAATAAACACTGAACAATGTTTCACTGACTATATATACACAGATAAAAATATTTTACATTTAATATATGACTTTTTAATAACTGTTTCTTTTTTAACAATGTAAAATTTAACATTTCATCTCAATGTCAAATAATGCTTCTAAATCTTCACATTTACACACATCTTTTCAGTTTCAGGTTTCTTCTCAATTTTGTGTGGTGCGGCATTATTTAGCAGACTCTGATTTTGTGTGATTTTTGTCTTTCCGGTCTTTCCCGCTGTCAATGGAGCAGTCCGGCGAAATGACAAAGATCAGCTGATCATCCTGATTGGTCCTCGTGCTTGCATTAAAAAATGCTGATTGGCTCACAGAAAGAACCTTACAGAGCCAAGCTAGAGTTCAACTTTGTAGATAAACCGTTTTTTGCAGTCTTAAAATGCAAACCACTTCTAAAAAAAAAAAATCATATAATGTAAATAAGTTGTCATTTAATAAGAATATGTGAATAACTACTGTACATTTTGACAAAAATGTCAGATAGAACCTTATAATTCTAAGGTGATGAAATGTCAGCCAGATTCACATTAATGTGTTAATAAAACTGAAATTGTTTTTAATCGCTTGCAGGACATTTCACATTAACAGTCCCAGAGTGACAATCGAGAGAATTCCAGCTCACAAATTTGCCCTGTGGGTATAAGTCAGTTTCATAGGACACAGAAAGCGTGTCTCTAGTAAATGTTGTGATATGGCTTATAGGCAATATTCCAGACGCTAAAAGGCAAGCCAAGCAATTTCTCCCTCACTTTCACACACGGAAAATGAATGTGTGTATTATGATAATTCAAGTACCCTAATTAATTCCGCACCAGTTTATGACAATATGCATTGAAACTGTGGCTTTCTCGTGTACCTTGGCAGAGAGTGTGCATTCTCTCTCTCATGGCCAGACAGAAATCATAAATCTATAAAGAACAGATAATTGCTGAAAACTAAATGTTTAATTGCTAGATTTTTGTTTTGTATTTTTCTTTACTGTTTTTAATCTGTCAAAATCTTGGAAATCATTTGTAAATGCTTTTAAAATAGTGTTTGAATGTGTGGATTTTATGCGAGGCATTTAGTACTCTCTTATAAAAAAGCAACAAAACATCAATACATTACATTTTTTATACCCTACAGTAGTCTAGCCTTGTGTAATACAGAATTTTCTAGTTGATCATACTAAAATCCCAACCCAGGCTCATTGGAAATATATGCCTCAGCCTATTATTTTTTTCAAAACGTAAAATGTTGCTCAATGGTATACACTACCTGACAAAAGTTCTGTTGTCGATCCCAGTTGTAAGAGCAACAAATAATAACTTGACTTCTATAGTTGATCAGTTGAACTGCATCCCAATCATCCCAAATACTGCAGAAGACCTACTGGAACCCATATGGAGCCAAGATTCTCACAGAAATCAGTCAAGTTTGGTGAAGGAAAAATCATGGTTTGGGGTTACGTTCAGTATGGGGCGTGCGAGAGATCTGCAGAGTGGATGATCAACATCAACAGCCTGAGGTACCAAGACTTTTGTGCTGCCCATTACATTACAAACCACAGGAGAGGGACAATTCTCCAGCAGGATAGCGCTCCTTCTCATACTTCAGCCTCCACATCAAAGCTCCTGAAAGTAAAGAAGGTCAAGGTGCTCCAGGATTGGCCAGCCCAGTCTCCAGAGCTGAACATTATTGAGCATGTCTGGGGTAAGATGGAGGAGGCATTGAAGATGAACGCAAAGAGTCTTGATGAACTCTGGGAGTGCTGCAAGAACGCTTTCTTTGCCATTCCAGATGACTTTATTAATCAGTGATTTGAGTCATTGCAGAGATGTATGATGCAGTCCTCCAAGCTCATGATGGAGTCAGACACAATATTCATTCTGTTTCCACTGCAGCATGACTTTATATTCTATACTGGACATTATTTCTGTTCAGTGACAAGACTTTTGACTAAGCAAAGTCAGACCTTACTGTCCTAATGAAATC
Source organism: Danio kyathit (assembly GCA_903798195.1). Classification (NCBI taxonomy): domain Eukaryota; kingdom Metazoa; phylum Chordata; class Actinopteri; order Cypriniformes; family Danionidae; genus Danio; species Danio kyathit. Next base: position 56,299,137 of record LR812533.1, on the reverse strand, counting down.
AGTCAACATCAAGACATGATCATATTTTATTGTGGTATAATAAGTGTAATCTAGAGGCCTTTACCTTTCATATAAGCCACTTCTGATACCAAATGATCAACTAGAAGTCAAGCTATTGTTTGTTGCTCCTAAAACTTAGATAGGCGACAAGACTTTTGTCAGGTAGTGCATGTTTGTCAAGAAAAAACAAAAAAAACAATGGTCCATTTTGGCGGAAGTAACAGACTGCAGGCTTTGGATGTTTATGAATGGTTTCTATATTCTAAATGTGAATTTTGTCACTGTTTTGGAGCACACTAGTTTATATATATATATATATATATATATATATATATATATATATATATATATATATATATATATATATATATATATATATATATATCCTTAATACTAACAATACTCTCACTGACATCTAAAAAACTTTTATTTTAATTTCATTTCAACACATTAATATAATATACAACCAAGCAGATGTGGCCAGAAAACAAACAAGTCCCATTTAATGAAGTGTTAAGCATTTTACTCAAACATAAACAGAACAAAGAAAATGCCAGGCATCTCTAGCTCCATCCCTGCCCCGCCGCTTTTTCATTTTCAGTTACCAGGGAGTCATAGTGATGCTGTTTTTTTTTCTCTCTATTTTCTTTCTTTTTTTTAATTTTTATTCTAGACTACTGTATTAAATTAAAGAAAATGACAGCGTTGTTAAATTAAGTCAATAAATGTATGTAATCTACACTACAAATTAGTTGAATGAAGAGTTGAAAGTTTCATTTGAGGGCGACGCAGTAGGTAGTGGTGCAGTGGCGCAGTAGGTAATGCTGTCGCCTCACAGCAAGAAGGTCGCTGGTTTGAGCCTCGGCTGGGTCAGTTAGCATTTCTGTGTGGAGTTTGCATGTTCTCCCCGCGTTCGCGTAGGTTTCCTCCGTGTGCTCCGGTTTCCCCCACAGTCCAAAGACATGCGGTACAGGTGAATTGGGTAAGCTAAATTGTCCGTAGTGTATGGATGTTTCTCCAAGATGGGTTGCAGCTGGAAGGGCATCCGCTGCGTAAAACATATGCTGGATAAGTTGGCGGTTCATTCCACTCTGGCGACCCCAGATTAATAAAGGGACTAAGCCGAAAAGAAAATGAATGAATGTAGTTTCATTTGAAGAAAAAAAAAAAGCAAGGATCTAAGGAAAATGCAACCAGGTACCTTTAGCTCCACCCATGCTCCGCCTCTTTGCCCATTTATGGAGTGGTATTGTGTGATGGCCCCGCCTACTTTTTTTGCTTTATGCGCTCTTCACGGACACACTTTTTATAAAGTCCAAAGTAGGATTGGGTGGTGTCCAAATTTGATTCCGTCAAACTTCCTCCCTATTTTACCTTGGTATAAAGTATTACCGTGCAAAATAAAAAAATATGGCGTAAGGCTCAGACCGTGTCACCAAACTGCTGGCTGAATAACATATATGCGACCTTAGGTTCGAGGTATTTCCATCTTTCACGGTTTCCTTTTTGTTGCACAATTTGCAAATTGCCTCATCCATATGTAATGCCTCTCCCTTCTCATTCAGTCGAAACCCGAAATACTGCCAAACTGCAGAAGTTGTGTTCTTTTTCAAGACCAGGTCACTTGGTCCATGCCTTCTTTTCCCACCTCTTTCTTTCCTGTGATAACAACCATACATACACATTTTTTACAATTAAATAAGTTATTTAATCCTTGTCATCTATGTAAGTGCATTTTTTTTAATGACAGTATAACGGTAATGAAACTGATACCGTTGAGATTTTTAGATCCCACGGTATTCCGTATTACCGCCCAAGCCCAAAGGGAGAAACTCATTCTGTGTGAATGATGACCCCTAATACAGTCACCAAAACATTAGGGATGCACCGATATGGATTTTTTGGTCGATATCGATAACCGATAACTTAAGATTTGGAGGCCGATAGCCAATATACTATAGGCGATTAAATATTTTAAAATGTTATATTTTTATACAGTGAACAACTGATTTTATTTTTAAAACTTCATAAAAGTTTGATCTGATCTTATGAACTGAGTAGCCTACTCAAAGCAAAAAAAAAAAAGCTATAATTTAAAAATTGCAAGGTGATTATACAGTATAGACCTATATTCATGATTTTAAAGCATGCCAAAAGTAAATTATTTCCTTTTCTTCGCATAGAAAATTAACATGCAACTTGACTGTTGTATAAAAATAATAGGTTAAATAACAATATGGAACTTAATTAACAAACAAGTCAAATAAATATATTATAAATAAAATGAAAATGAAAGGACTGAAACCAGCTCAACTGTTCTTGAATAAAACGTGTTTCATTCATTCATTTTCTTTTCGGCTTAGTCCCTTTTATTAATTCGGGGTCGCCACAGCGGAATGAACCGCCAACTTATCCAGCACGATTTTACGCAGCGGATGCCCTTCCAGCTGCAACCCATCTCTAGGAAACATCCACAACCACTCATTCACACTCATACACTACGGACAATTTAGCCTACCCAATTCACCTGTACCGCATGTCTTTGGACTGTGGGGGAAACCTGAGTACCCGGAGGAAACCCACGCGAACGCAGGGAGAACATGCAAACTCCACACAGAAACACCAACTGACCCAGCCGAGGCTAGAACCAGCGACCTTCTTGCTGTGAGCACTACCTACTGCGCCACTGCGTCGCCCAGAACGTGTTACAGTGATGTACAAACATGCAATGTCCGAAAAGGTGTTTTGAAAGTTCAGAGCCACCGTACAAGCGAAAAGCTAAATACAGATAGTATCTTTTACTTTAGAAAATGCTGCATAAATTCATCCTATTTGGCATTTAGATTCTTTTGAACACATGTAGGTGCTGTTTGTCAATTAGACAACACTTCATGTTCGTTCTTACTGTCGTTGAAACAAAACGATACAAGAACAGAGCAATTCAAACTGATATTAAAGCATTTCCAAACAGCTGTAATAGCCTGGTTTTGAACCCACAATACCCGCATGGTAGTCAGGAACCCTAACTGCTCCACTAATGCACTTAAAGGTTCAAGCCTACAAAGTGAGTTTTATTACCTCAATTCGCTCAACTTGCTGAAGCCGTTCCAGTGCAATACATAAAAAATGACCACTAGGTGTCACCGTAGAGTGGGGTTTCAAAACGTTTCGAAGCTTCGACACATTTGCTTCGACTGTTTCAGTGTTTCATGAAGCCTCGCTTTGCCACTAATGGTCCCAAGGCAGGCAGCAGACAGGAATATAACAAGACAAGGCTAGGTTCAAAACACGGCAAGACAAGGTAAATGAAAACGCGTTGAGGTGTCACTAAACAGTAGACAAGACTCAGCCACAGTGTTTGTTTTTGAGAAGTACTCATGGTGCATGTAATCAGTATGTGAGCAGCTTCAGCTGTGGGTTTGCAATCAGTGGTGACTTGCCTCAGGTGTGTGTGTGGCATGACTGAATATGTAGTCCATTTACCAGCAGATGTGTAGTCCTGTGTGAGTGTGAATGTTTTCCAGCGATCTCTGGTGGTTAGATCGCTGGTGATCATGACACATGTAGTGCACTCAAAGATTATTTTTTTCTGTTTGTTCAAACTACTTATTTATAATGAACTCAATCAAAACAATTCCTGAGGATTTAATTATGTAACAACTTAATTGTTTTATGTTCAACAGGGCTCAAATTTGCGACCATTTTGGCTGCATATGCGCCCGAATTTTATCTATGCGACCTCAAAATATATTTGGGAGCATTTGTGCAAGTGCATAAAATTGATGTCGTGCGACCAGTTTTCACAGCAAAATGTTCACCACATGCGCAGAATTAGGAGGCATTCACACATTAAGCATCTTTGCACCTAAAAACACCAAATGCAGCGCTCAGGAATGGTTTAAAACAGTTGACATGTCAACATGCTGCAGTAAACAAAGCCTGCAATGCTTGCCCCGCCTTCAAGCTCTTCGTATTGGCCCACTGCGCTAGAACAGAACGCGAATGGATTGGTTAATATCAGCTGTCAATCACTCAGTTCCAATGACAGGGAGCTACAGTCGTGAAAATGTAAAGGTCTGAATCTGAGAGAATGAAAACAACACTGACAGATTTAGTTTTAGAAACCACCTAAAGTTACTAATAATGGCAGATCTGATCAGTGATCATGTGCTGAATGTCAATCCAGCATTTACACTTTTCCAAGAGTGGATAAAAGACTTCCAGTGTTTAAAGTCCGCTATGAAAATGACTAAAGCATTCACCGTAAAGCCGGTGGGACGGAGTTTTCAGGTAACAGTGTTTGCCACTGAATCTACACATTTTAAGCACGAGATGTTCTAACATTATTTAATCCTTCATTTAGTCGGTCGTGTGACTTGCTATCAAGATGATGTATGCAAATAATAAGTTATATGTCAATATCATCTGTGCAATATCAGACAGCACCCGTGAGGACAGCACAGTTATTATTGTTAATTCAGTTCATCTTATTCAAGTTAAGCAGTGTGTGCAGGGCCGGTGAGCGCATGCAGATTTCTGTTTATTTGTTAGTTGTGATTCGAGTGTTCATATATAATAGAATCTGTTCATATAAAACGTGTAGTAACGGTGCTCATCATTTTTGGTGGGTGCGACTAAATTTTGTTATAGGAGCACCGGTGCTATAAGATAAAAGGTTAATTTCGAGCCCTGTTCAATCCACTTAAATTTGTAAAAACAATTAAGTCAACTCCACCGATTTGTGCTGTGACAATATGAAGGATTTGTGTGGAACCCAGCATTTTTACAGTGTGTTTGCTAGATGCAGTAGAGATGATGTTATATTGGAAAACTGCTGCTTTAACTGTCTGGAGATGAATGTTACTCTGGTTGTCTGGGGGCTTGCACGAGTGCTCATCTTGACGAGCCGGTGATTGAGCAGATCAATGTTTATCTGGTATAAATGTGTCTGCACATGCTGGGCAGCGACAGCCAGCTGGAGGCTCCCCATCATCTGTGTGTGTGAGAGAAAATAAAGCGTGCACATCATCTCCATTCCCAGAATAAAAGAAAACAAAATTTGCTGTTTCATATATCGAGCTTTGCAATTGCTGGTCCTAAATTCTGGAACGCTCTACCAATTCACATTAGGCTTTCCCCCTCTATTTCTGTGTCTGTTTTAAAGAGCAGTTTTCTCTTGCTTTCAATACTTCTTGATTACAGTTTTTTTTTTAATTGTTTCCTTTTTTATTTTATTCTCTTTCGTTAGTACTCCTATGCACAGCACTTTGATATTGAACACAATATATTGTATTTTAAGTAACATTTAAAATCTTCTGGAACCTTACACATACCAGGCTAAATAATTTAAGGGCACGTATGTTTCTTGAAATGGTTAAATTGGTGCATTATTTGGTGTAATTGTATGTAATGTTAAACACTCAGAAGTCTGCAGAGCATTTTGCGTT
>LR812533.1:56271190-56291190 GCA_903798195.1 Danio kyathit | reverse complement strand
CGGCAGCAACCTAGCTTTCCCATGTGGTCTCCCATCCAGGTACTGACCAGGCTCAGCCCTGCTTAGCTTCAGTTGGTGACCATGTGAGAGTTGCAGAGAGCTAGCTGCCGGCGAATTACATTTATCCAGATGAAGCGTTAACATGGCTTAATATGGCTATATTTATGGCCAGCAGCATTCATTTAGTTAGTAATATTGCACAAATATAAAATATTTTGAAGGCGTACAATCTAAATACATCTCAAGATGCTGCCTAACATCAAGGAGAAAACATAGGTTTGTGAAGCTTTGGTATATCATTTATTAAATATATGTAGAAATTGATGTTTTTGGATTAAACCTCTCTGTAAGATGTGCTTAATTGAACACTATTGAAAAACAGAAATCCTCCTCATGACCTCGCCTGGCATCATTCATGAGCTTCTGCATTAACTGTATTATTCAAAAGCCATTTACAGCTGCGGCGCCATAAACAGATACACCATTAGTGTGAGGTAAACAAACCATCTCATTATAAAACCCAGCATTTGAAACATCTTAATTAACGTATGAAGTTGAGTTACACCCACTGCAAGCATCTTTCCATTAAACCTTCACATTACTCCATCACAACTGCAGAGAGAAAAGTTGTCATGGTCAGATCAGTGCGATCTTTAGGCCTTCTTGAAGCATTATAAACTGGCTCCGGCCTGAAGTGTGTGTTTGTGTGTGTGTGGATTGTTTTGATGTAACGCAGAGCGGTGCCAAGACCTAATAACATTATCCAAACTAACAAGGCGCTTGGGAAATGAGGCCGATGTCGCCACAACTTTCATTTTTCAGGAACATTAATAATTAAGCGAGTTTAAGTCTGCAGCGCGTAAACAAACCCGGAGCAGTGCAGCACGTCCCTTTAGTGGAAAAACCTTCATTATTTACCTTTACATGCCAATAATGACATGCTTAAAGAGAAGCAGAGCTCTTTCTGGCAGACGTTTCTCTGAGACGGAGAAAAGCCAGAATCCTCCAGGTGGAAAAAGCTGCCATGAAAGATAGTGGAGAAAAACAGATGCTGTTTGGAAGGGTTATGCTGTGTTGAAAATTATTTCACACGTTTGTTTTATATTATTTTATTTTTACTTTATTAAATTTGTCCTTATTTAATTTTTTTTTTATTTTATTAAAATGTCACTTATTTTATTTCAGTTAAATTATTTTTTTATTCTTATTTTATATTATTGTTCCTTATTTTTCCCATATTTTTTTCCCTTATTTTATACATTTTTTCCTTATTTTAATTTTATTTTTGCTTATTCTATTTTTCCTTATTTTAATTATACTTTTCCTCATTTTAATGTCCCTTATTTTATTTGTCTTTTTTTTCTTATTTTTATAAAAATTTTTCCTTTATTTTTTTTATTTAATTTTTCCTTATTTTAATAAAATTTTCTCTTATTTTATTTGCCTTGTTTTTTTCTTATTTTATTTAAATGCATTTATTTATTGTTTCTTATTTTATATTATTATTATTTATTGCATTTTTACTTTATTTTATTTTATTTATTTTTCCTTTTTTAATTTTTAATTTTTTTATTGTTTCCTTGTTTTGTAAATTTTTTTTTATTTAATTTTAGTTTTTATTCTGTTTTTCCTTTGTTAATTCCCTTTTTTTTCCTTATTTTATTTAAAAGTGTTTTTTATTGTTTCTTATTTTATATTATTTTTATTTTATTTATTTGTCCTTATTTAATTTTACATTTTTTTATTGTTTCTTTGTGTTGCTAAATATTTCCTTATTTTATTTAACTTTATTTTTACTTATTGCATTATTCCTTAATTAATTTTATTGTATTTGTCTATTTATTTAATTTTTCCTTATTTTATATTTTATTTAAATGTATTTTTTATTGTTTCCTTTTTTATATTATTGTTCTATTATTGTATATTGTTCTATAATTATTGTATTATTGTTAACTTTTCCTTATTTAATTTAATAAAAGTTTTACTTTTTCTATATTTCCTTATTGATCGTAATTAAAAAAATTATTTCATTTTATTTCCTTTTTTTATTTTATTTTATTTCAGTTTATTTTATTTTGACTTTATCCTATTTTATTTGTTCTTATTTTATTAAAAAAATATTTTATAAATATTTTTTATAAATATTTTTTCCATATTTTATTTTATTTTTCCTTATTTTATTTATTTTTCCTTATTGTATTTAATTTTATTTTTACTTATTATATTTTTCCTTATTTAATTTTAATGTATTTCCCCCTTATGTAATGTTTCCTCATTTTAATTTATTTTATTTTTATTGTTTATTTTATATTATTGTTCCTTAATTTACTTTTATTTATACTTTTAAATTTTTTTTTAAATAATTTATACATTTTTTACTTCATTTTTACCATTCTATTTTTTGTTGTTTAATTTTATTTTCCCTTAATTAATTCCCTTATTTTATTTAAATGTTTTATTGTTTCTTATTATATATTATTGTTTTTATTGTATTTTTATTTTATTTTTATTTTATTTATTTGTCCTTATTTAATTTTTTTTAATTGTTTACTTTTTTATTTATTGTTTCCTTATTTTATTTGACTTAATTTTTACATATTCTATTTTTCCATCTTTAATTGTATTGTATTTTTCCCTAATTTTATTGTCCCTTTTATTTCCCTTATTTAATTTTTCTTTTATTCTATTTTATGCAAATGTATTTTATTTTTATTGTTTCTTTTATATTATTGTTCCTTAATGTATTTGTACGTTTATTTTATTTGTCTTTATTTTATTTGTCCGTTTATAAATTTTTTATTTTTATTTTATTGTTTCCTTATTTTATTTGGTCTTTTCTTATTTTACATTGTTTTTACTAGTCTATTTGTCCTTATTTAATTTTATTTTATTGTCCCTTATTTTAGTTTTTCTTTTATATTATTTTTCCTATTCTGTTTTTTTGTTATTTAATTTTATTTTCCCTTATTTTATTTTCCCTTATTTTATTTTATTTTATTTTATTTTATTTTATTTCCCTTGTTTTATTTTGTTTTATTTTATTTTATATTTATTGTTTCTTTTATATTATTTTTCCTAATTTTATTTTTACTTTATGATTAATTTTTACCTTGTTTTTCCTTATTTTATTCCTTATTGTATTTAAATGTATTTTATTTTTATTGTTTCTTATATTGTATTATTGATTGTTATATTATTATTTTTTTCGTGTTCCTTTTTATTGTTTCATTTTACTTTTCCTTATTTTATTTTATTTTTAATTTAATTAAATTTTTACTTATTTTGTATTTCCTTGTTTAATTTCCCTCAATTTATTGTCCCTCATTTTATTTCCCTTAATTTATTTTCCTGTTTGTTTTTTTTAATTCATTTTATTTGTATTTTTTTCTAATTTTTTTTATTGTTCCTTATTTTAATTTATTTTTACTTATTTTATTTGTCCTTATATTGTTTAATTTGTCCTTATTTGTCCTTTTGTTTAATTTGTCCTTATTTACTTATTCGTCCTTATTTTGTTTAATTTGTCCTTATTTTATTTTATTTTTGCTTATTCTATTTTTCCTTATTTAATTTAGTTTTATTTTCCCCTCACTTTGTCCCTTATTTTATTTACCTTATTTTATTTATTCCCTTATTGTATTTAAATTTATTTTATTTTTATCATTTCATATTTTATACTATTCTTTTTAAGTTTGTTTCCTTATTTTTTTTTTCCTTATTTAAATTTATTTAATAATTTTTTTTGTTGTATAATTTTATTTTATTTTCCCTCATTTTATTTTTCCTTTTGCTTCCTTATTGATATTTAGCTTTTTGTTATTTTTTTATTTTAATTTTATTATGTATTATTATATTTTTAGTTTAGTTCATACTTGAATTCATACTTGAGTTTAATTTAATAAAATTATATATGTTATAAATATTACAATTAAATTATATTTATTTACTGTATTCTGTATTTCTTATTCTTCTGCATTAATAAAACATGTCTAAACAGAAGCAGAAACAATGCATTTTTTATATTAAGTCTATTGAATCTTGATAGTTTTTTTCAGCTTCCGTGTCTGAAAACATGCTGCAACTTTCAACACTCCCTCCAGCCCAGTAAGACCTTCTGCTGAACTATAAAAGCAGATTGTTCTCTCATTTTTATAAACTTTGCCCATTCATCCAGACAGCGTTACTAAAGAGCAGAGCAGAGCGCTGAATGCTGAATATTAACAATCACTTTCAGAGGCTTTTGAAGAGAGCAAGGACAGGGAAGGTAAAAGTGGATGTGGAAAGTTAAATTACCAATGCTTCTCATGTGAAAGACATTTCTAACATTATAATTGGACCACAGGAGGACAACACTGATATGGCCGGTTTGTGCAGAACATGCAGCCACATAAACACACACACACACATACAAAAAAAATGTGTTCAAGAGTCAGTGTGTTTTTACCTGCTACCTTATTGATGGTTGAAAAGGTAACCATAGCAACAGCAGGGCACCACTGTAACTTGTTATATTTGTGTATGAATTTATAGATAGATAGATAGATAGATAGATGGATGGATGGATGGATGGATGGATGGATGGATGGATGGATGGATGGATGGATGGATGGATGGATGGATGGATGGATGGATGGATGGATCATAGAGCTTAGAATCACCAAGAGGCAACACTTAATATAACGTTCTATTGCAACAACAGAGCCCAGCAACAGCCCTGTGATTCCGCCATTTTGGAGTGAAAGCGATCGACCGTCCATTGGATCTTATTGCTGTTACAATGGCAAGCAGCTGCTTTGTTTTTATTTATTTATTTAAAAATCGCATTAAAGCTGAAACGCAACCTGAAAAACGATAATACAACACATACTATCACAAGACTGGTGATCATCAGCACATTTAATAGTTTATTTCACAGACCTAATGTTTAATACATTAACCATACTTGTTTTCTTGAAACGGTCACTTTTAGGTGAAATTACTTTAAATGACTTTAATGTAATAGTTTACACACTGGCATGATACAAATGAATACTGACATGTTCAATTAAAATTAACGTGACTTTCAACATGAGATGTTGATAACAGACTGACCGTACACGCTTCGTTGCAGTATTGTTATAGTAGTATTTTTTCCTGTGTTGTCTGTTAAAGAAAGACTAAAAGCTTTTATGTAAAATATGTTAATACAATATTATAAACATGTCTCCTAAACTGAATCCACTTGAAAACAAATGGGGAATTCTGAAAAGACATTAAGTTGAGCATCACTCTGAGCAACTCTAAAAGAGGAGTCATTTTTGAAGAGTAGAAAAGATAGATGTTGCAAAATGAAGCCAAATTGTTCATTCCATGCATAGAAGTCTTGCTGCTGTTATTAAAAATCATGGAGGCCATACTCCTTTATGCTAAAAGCATATATATAGAGAGCTTCTCACAATAGTTTGCAGGAATTTTGGCCCATTCCTCCTGTCAGAATTGGTGTAACTGAGTCAGATTTGTAGGCTGTCTTGCTCGCACAAGCTTTTTCAACTCTGCCCACAAATGTTCTATACGATTGACTTCAGGGCTTTGGGATGGCCACTCCATAACATTCACTTTGTTGTCCTTAAAGCACATTTTAACTAATTTGGTAGTATGCTTAGGGTCATGGACTGTTAGGAAGACCCATTTGTGGCCAAGTTTTAATTTCCTGGCTGATGTCTTGAGATGTTGCTTCAGTATTTCTACATAATGTTCTTTCTTCATGATGCCATCTATGCTGTGAAGTGGACCAGTCCCTCCTGCAGCAAAACAGCCCCACAACATGATGCTGCCGCCCCCATACTTCACAGTTGGGATGGTGTTCCTAGGCTTGTAAGCTTTCCCCTTTCTCCTCCAAATGTAACACTGGTCATTATGGCCAAACAGTTCAATCTTAGCTCCATCAGACCACAGGACATGTCTCCAAACATTAGTCTTTTTCCCAGTGTAATTTAGCTAATTGTAATTTGGCTTTTTTGTTGATTCTGGCTTGTTGATTTTCCCATGTTGTCCCACAAGGAAGCAGTGTGTTTGAGGTTTTCCTTAAATACTATTCTACAGTTGTGCCTCCAATTAACTCAAATGTTGTCAATTAGCCAATCAGAAACTTCCAAAACCTTAATATCTCTCTCATTATTCTGCTTTTAAGCAGAACAGAAACATGTGATAATCTTAACTTACCTAAAAGAGAAAAAGTTTAGTCAAATTAACATCTGACTTATTTTTTAAATGGCTATGCCTTTTTATACAGTGTATGTAAAATTCTGGTTTCAACCCCCTTTGAATTTTTTTTTCTGTTTTAAATATTTCCCAAATGATGTTTAAACAGCCCACCTGTTTATTTTTTTTCCCTAATTTCTGTTTAATGGAGAGATTTTTTTCAACACGTTTTATAATAGTTTTAATAACTCATCTCTAATAACTGATTTATTTTATCTTTGCCATGATGACAGTAAATAATATTTGACTAGATATTTTTCAAGACACTTCTATACAGCTTAAAGTGACATTTAAAGGCTTAACTAGGTTAATTAGGGTAACTAGGCAGGTTAGGGTAATTAGGCAAGTTATTGTATAATGATGGTTTGTTCTGTAGACTATCGAAAAATATTATAGCTTAAAGGGGCTAATAATTTTGACATTTAAATTACTTTTAAAAAATTAAAAACTGCTTTTATTCTAGCCGAAATAAAACAAACAAGACTTTTTTCCAGAAGAAAAAAGATTATCAGACATACTGTGAAAATGTCCCTGATCTGTTAAACATCATTTGGTAAATATTTAAAAAAGAAAAAAAATCAAAGGGGGCTAATAATTTTGACTTCAACTGTATATATTACACAGATATACAGACAAATTCTTACTATATATAACAGGGCTGCACTACATATCGTTTTAGCTTTGATATCGCAATGTGCAAATCTGCAATAGTCACATTGCAGAATCTGCAATATCAAGCTGGGATTATAAATAACCAGAAACCACAGTACAGAGAACATGATTTCATTGCAAACTTTATCCCTAATATAAAAGAGTGAAATAATTATGTGTTTTCAAGGCCTGTTACTTGTTATTTCAAGTGAATTTAAACTATTTGGGCACAGAAATGATACAGTTTGTCACTTTAACAAATAATTATTGTGTTTATTTATACAACCAAGACTCCATGCAGAGTTATTTTACATTTGATTATTGAATTGCTACACATCAGTACCGTTAAACTCTCCTGAAAGCCATAAAGTGCTGTTTTTTGTAATTTATAACATTATTCTATTGTTTTTATCCGTGCTTTAATTTGTTGACGTTAATATCCCAGTTAAAGTTAAACTATAAATCAAAGTAAAATGATGAATTCTTTTCAAATAGACTTACTAAAGTTATCCAGTGAAATTATATTCATATCGCAACATAAAACAAAAACAAAACATTGCAATGTCCATTTTTATTCCAATATCGTGCAGCCCTAATATAAAAACATGAAGACTGCTTTAAGACCACAGCAGCTGAAGATGTAAAATCACAGATTGGATGGACCCAATGGAGAAATCAAAACCAGAAGTCGATCTTTTAATTTCTATTCAACATGATCTGGATCAAAATCACATTCATTTGATTCCCTTCACCACTGATCCAGATCAAAATCATATTCAAATGAACGCGGTGTTCCTGTAGCTCAAACGAAGCTCTTTTTCTGTCACTTCAGAGGGTGCTTTAATACTTTTGTTTGATCAGTTTTGTCAGGGCTTTTTCATTTTTATTTTTAAAGCTTTTGCTGAAGAGAATGACGACTCTAATGAAGCCAGACTGTCAAACTATAAAAGCCATGATGGAGGTTAGAAAAACACATCTTTTAGCATTAGAAAAAAATACTATAGTAAAATATATTAAATACTAAAGTTATTTGAGCCATAATATAAATATATAAAAGTGTATTATACCCTATAGTATTTACAACTCTTTGTTATAACGAATGCTCCAGCATACTGTATTATAGTGAACTGGTAAACCGTAATAAATACTGTAATGTACTTTAGTTTTTACTACAGTAAACTGTTGTGTATTGTTGTATAATATAGCCTGAAGTTGTGGAAAACTACTGTGTTGGGTTATTTGTTTATATTACTGTAATTGTTACCATAGCAACTATAGAATCACTACAACAGAACAATCAATATAGTAGTTGTTATACCAGCAACTGTAGAATCACCGACAACAGATCAGTTACTATAGTCGTTACAATAGCAACTATAGAATTACCACAACCAATTAGCTATTATAGTTGGTGTTACCATAGCAACTGTAGAATCCTCACAACAGATCAGTTACTATAGTTGTTACAATAGCAACTATAGAATTACCACAACCAATTAGCTATTATAGTTGTTACCATAGCAACTGTAGAATCCCCACAACAGATCAATTACTATCGTTTGTTACCATAGCAACTATAGAATTGCCACAAATGATTAGCTATTATAGTTGATGTGTTACCATAGCAACTGTAGAATCCCCACAAAAGATCAATTACCATCGTTTGTGTTACCATAGCAACTATAGAATTACCACAACTAATTAGCTATTATAGTTGATGTGTTACCATAGCAACTGTAGAATCCCCACAGCAGATCAATTACTATCGTGTGTTACCATAACAACTATATAATTACCACAACCGATTAGCTATTATAGTTGTTACCATAGCAACTGTAGAATCCCCAGATCAGTTACTATAGTTGTTACCATAGCTACTATAGAATCACCACAATAGATCAGTTACTACAGTTGGTACCATAGCAACTATGTAATTACCACAACCAATTAGCTATTATAGTTGTTGTTACCATAGCAACTGTAGAATCCTCACAACAGATCAGTTACTATAGTTGTTTCCATAGCAACTATAGAATTACCACAACAGATTCACTATTATAGTTGATGTGTTATCGTAGCAACTGTAGAATCCCCAGATCAGTTACTATAGTTGTTACCATAGCAACTATAGAATCACCACAATAGATCAGTTACTTTAGTTGTTACCATAGCAACTATAGATTCACCACAACCAATTAGCTATTATAGTTGTTGTTACCATAGCAACTGTAGAATTCCCCCACAACAGATCAGTTACTATAGTTGTCACCATAGCAACTATAGAGTTACCACAACCAATTAGCTATTATAGTTGATGTGTTAACATAGAAACTGTAGAATCCCCAGATCAGTTACTATAGTTGTTACCATAGTAACTATAGAATCACCACAACCGATTAGCTATTAATATTGTTGTTACCCAGCAACTGTAAAATCCCCACAACAGATCAATATAGTATTGATCTGTTGTGGATCAACAGAGCAACTATAGTATTGCCTCAACAGATCAATTCATATAGATGGTGTAACCATAGCAACTGTTGAATCGCCGCAACAGGTTATAGTTGGTGTTACCATAGCAACTATAGCATCACCATAAACGATTAGCTATTAGAATTGTTGTTACCACAGAAACTATAGAATCCCTACCACAGATCAATTACTATAGTTGTTGTTGTTACCATAGCAACTATAGAATTACCACAACATATCAATTACTATAGTAGTTGTGTTACCATAGCAACTGTAGAATCCCCACAACAGATTATTGCTATAGTTGGTGTGTTACAATAGCAACTATAGAATTGCTACAACCTATTGGCTATTATAATTGTTTCCCAGCAACTATAGAATCACCACAACAGACCAATTACTATAGTTTGTTTTACCATAGCAACTATATAGTTTCCACAACCAGTTATCTACTATAGTTGTTTCCATAGCAACTATAGAATTACCACAACCCATTATCTACTATAGTTGTTATGTGACTATAGAATCACCACAACAGATCAATTACTATAGATGGTGTTACCATAGCAACTATAGAATTAACACAACCAGTAAGCTATAATAGTAGTTGTTACCACAGTAACTATAGAATCACTATGGTAACACACAACTATAGTAATTGATCTGTTGTGGAGATTCTATAGAGCAATTACCAACCTACGTCACATGACGTCACACGGATTCCCGGTTGTAAAAAAAGATCGGTTGCAATAGCAAACATGTCGTGTTGTGCAGTAAGATGCTAAATTTACACATTACTCGTTTTTGATTGCAGCAATGATTTCAGCAAAAACAGTTAAATATGGTAAATTAAACTGCGTATACTGAATACTTAGAATGAAATGTAAACATGTAAGTTCACATACCCTGCCGTACAGGTGCAGTCGACTGTCAGAATGCAGATTTGCTTGTTGATGATTACCCAGGCCTTGTACAGCTCTGTCTTCTTTCCTTGTCTTCGGCTAGGCAGAACCTTGGTCTTAGCACTACTAAGTTTTGAATCTGATAATCATGGAACATTATTTCTTGCACAAGACCACAGAGAACACAATTGTAGGCATCCGAAGACTTGTAGGCCTTTAACTTCACTCTTGTAAAATCACATGGAGTTTCAATGAGATTGTATATTTGGGGCTGGATGCTTGGTCATTTCGTCTTATCCAATATCCATTGGGAGGCTGCTATCGCAAATGGACCTGTCAGAGGAACGCCGCTCACTTTAATGTTAATTTTGCAGAATCACTGTGCTTATCACTGGGTGATGAGCTGTTATAATCCGCTGAAAGCATTATGTAAATAATATATATAATATGTAATCAATATAACTTATTGCTAATACAACAACAAAATCTGTACCGCATCGGATGTCATTGCTAGCGCTGCTGTTTTTTTTCTGCAACCTTGCTGCGCGCGCATCCTGATTATTTACAAACCGGTAATTTGTCTATACACTTTAAACCCTAATGTTGTGTTTACTTAAACAGTTAAGTAAAGTTGACTGAACATAACTTAAAATTATATATATATATATATATATATATATATATATATATATATATATATATATATATATATATATATATTAACAGAATTAAATGTCTGTCACTTGTTTTTTGTTATCCATGTAATAATGGAAATAAAAATGTCGTTCTAATGGAACTACAGGGCACTAGTAGTAGTTCAGGAACTATAGAATCACTATGGTAACACACCGACTATACTAATTGATCTGTTGTTGAGATTCTGTAGTTGCTATGGTAACACACCAACTATACTAATTGATCTGTTGTTGAGATTCTGTAGTTGCTATGGTAACACACCGACTATACTAATTGATCTGTTGTTGAGATTCTGTAGTTGCTATGGTAACACACCAACTATACTAATTGATCTGTTGTTGAGATTCTGTAGTTGCTATGGTAACACGCCAACTATACTAATTGATCTGTTGTTGAGATTCTGTAGTTGCTATGGTAACACAACAACTATACTAACTGATCTGTTGTGGAGATTCTGTAGTTGCTATGGTAACACAACAACTATACTAATTGATCTGTTGTGGAGATTCTGTAGTTGCTGTCCTCTAGGGGTGTAACGATACACCAAAGGCACGATTCGGTTCACGGTTTTGGAGCCATGGTTCGGTTTCTGTTTGCTGTGGGGTTAGGGTTGAAGTCATTTTAACAGCAATGCTAAGGAACAATAGATTCACTTAATAACAAGAACAACTAAACTTTTACTTTATTAACTTTGCCATCACATTTTTAGTACAGTCAGGATACTGAAGTAAACAAAAAAATAATAATAAATAGGCTACCTTCAATATAGACTAGTCAGAAAAAACAATTCTCTTTAGTGCAGCCATCTTAAGAAAGCAAACTTAAATTAAATAAATAACTGCAGTGTAGACTAGTGAAAGATAAACAGGCTTGTCCTTTCTAAGGACATTTGGAATATTCAATTAAGTTTTAAGTTCTTCTTCAAAAACACCATAATGTCCACATTTTCAGGTGAGAGGCTTGATCTCTGTGCAGACACAGACATGGTGATGCTCATATTTAATTATCTAAGTTTTCATTTAGATAGATAGTTTTCTATAGTAAAGTGAAGTAAAGTGAAACCGCTATAAATTCCAGCTAGATAAAGTCATTGTTGTATGCAGAACCATAGACCTTTATCTATAAAATATCATTATGGAAACTGTGTTCATCCTAACTAAAAGCTATTTGTCGTGTTTGCTGGCCTCACGCATCACGCACCTGTCAGTCAGTCAGCATGCCACCTTAAAGGGTTAAACAAATAACGCACAGCACTATTAGGATTACAGAAAAGTTTGCACTGTTATAATTCACTTACCTTTTAATACGTTTTGGTGCGATTATATCCTGCTATTTAAAAAAACAACTGAATGCTTTGATTGAGAAGCTGTAATGTAGTCGTGGCTGGATGATTTTTGGTGTGGCGCCCCGCCATGGAAGAAAGAATGTAGCGGAAACCTTGTGACATGACATGAACTTGGAAAATACTTTAAAATATATTATTTAGAACAAAAGCTCATCTAAAGCTCATTACTAATACAATTTAATCAAATGTTATAAAATAAAGATGTGCTTAAATTTGGTTCAATTAGTTAGAGACAAGTGACGTCAACCTCAGCAATGGGCAGCAGGGAGCGTGAGAGTATCGCGGTATGCCACAAACTGAACCGAAATATCGCGATACACCAACCACGATACGTATCGCGATATTTCGGTTCGGTTTGTAGTATCGTTACACCCCTACTGTCCTCCCATAGCAACTATAGAATCACCATAAGTTTAACTCGCGGACTTTACTGATGGATGGTTAAACACAATAGTATTTATTATAGGTTACTAAAGTATTTTATCATGAGGCGGGATAATGATGACGCTGACAGTGATTGAGGCTGATTCTGAGTTCCCAGCATATGTTCAGTCATGCAGTGGTGGAAATGTTTAAAAATGAAAGGCTCTCGCTGGAATTGGTGACAGAAGGAAGCGAGTTTTTGGCCACTGATGCAAGACCTCTGCAGGGTGCAAACGCTCGTCTGTGGCCATTCAGAATGAAGATCCTGTCATTATTTACCCATCCTCATGTCTTTCCAAACACATATGCTGCTGCGCTTTTCAGTGGAGATTAGCTGAAGATTCAACACACACACGCACAGACAGACACACACTGAGAAACACACACTGTATATATTTCACAAACCAATGTATTTAAACATGCACGTTTTTATTCATACAGTAAATTATACATGCATCAAACATTTGCATGTGCTAAATGATATTTGCGTATTAGTCTTTATATAAAGTCATTTACATAAACATACACTCACCGACCACTTTATTAGTACCGGGTTGGACCCTCTTTTGCCTTCGGAACTGCCTTAATCCTTCATAGATTCAACAAGGTACTGGAAATATTCCTCAGAGATTTTGCTCCATTTTGACATGATAGCATCACGCAGTTGCTGCAGATTTGTCGGCTGCACATCCATGATGCCAATCTCCCGTTCCACCACATCCCAAAGGTGCTCTATTGGATTGGGCTCTGGTGACTGTGGAGGCCATTTGAGTACAGTGAACTCATTGTCATGTTCAAGAAACCAGTCTGAGATGATTCACGCTTTATTACATGGTGCGTTATCCTGCTGGAAGTAGCCATCAGAAGATGGAGACACTGTGGTCATAAAGGGATGGACATGGTCAGCAACAATACTCAGGTAGGCTGTGGCGTTGACACGATGCTCAATTGGTACTAATGAGCCCAAAGTGTGCCAAGAAAATATCCCCCACACCATTACACCACCACCAGCAGCCTAAACCGTTGACACAAGGCAGGATGGATCCATGCTTTCATGTTGTTGATGCCAAATTCTGACCCGACCATCTGAATGTGGCAGCAGAAATGGAGACTCATCAGACCAGGCAACGTTTCTCCAATCTTCTATTGTCCAGTTTTGGTGAGCCTGTGTGAATTGTAGCCTCAGTTTCCTCTTCTTAGCTGACAGGAGTGGCACCCGGTGTGGTCTTCTGCTGCTGTAGCCCATCTGCCTCAAGGTTGGACGTGTTGTGTGTTCAGAGATGCTCTTCTGCAGACCTCGATTGTAACGGTGGTTATTTGAGTTACTGTTGCCTTTCTATCAGCTGAAACCAGTTTGGCCATTCTCCTCTGACGTCTGGCATCAACAAGGCATTTGTGCCCACAGAACTGCCGCTCACTGGATATTTTCTTTTATTCAGACCATTCTCTGTAAACTTCAGAGAGGGTTGTGCGTGAAAATCCCAGTAGATCAGCAGTTTCTGAAATACTCAGACCAGCTTGTCTGGCACAGGTGTACCTAATAAAGTGTCCGATGAGTGTACAGTACTTGCACAACATGCATGTGGACATAAACATGCATGCCAAACATACATATGAACTTCATTTTTTTTATTTGTATATGATTAGACCATTGTTAAAAACACTAAATAAAACATTTTTATACATAATTATTAAATTTTTTTTTTTCTGTTGATTTTGATGTGCTGTAAGTTGGCAGTATACTGTATATACAGTTGAAGTCAGAAATATTTGCCCTCTTTTGATTTTTTTGTCCTTTTTTAAATATTTCCCAAAGGATGTTTAACAGAGCAAGGAAATTTTCACAGTATGTCTGATAATGTTTTTTCTTCTGGAGAAAGTCTTATTTGTTTTATTTCGGCTAGAATAGAAGCAGTTTTTAATTTTTAAAAGCCATCTTAAGGTCAATATTATTAGCCCCTTTAAGCTAATTTTTTTTTTCGATAGTCTACAGAACAAACCATCATTATACAATAACTTGCCTAATTACCCTAACCTGCCTAGTTAACCTAATTAGCCTAGTTAAGCCTTGAAAAATATCTAGTCAAATATTATTTACTGTCATCATGGCAAAGATAAAATAAATCAGTTATTAGAAATTAGTTATTATGTTTAGAAATGTGTTAAGAAAATCTTCTCTCTTTTAAACAGAAATTTGGGAAAAAAAATAAACAGGGGCGCTAATAATTCTGATTTCAACTGTGTGTGTATATATATATATATATATATATATATATATATATATATATATATATATATATATATATATATATATATATATATATATATATATATATATATATATATATATATTAGGGATGCGCCGATCGATCGGCCAGAGATCGGTATCGGCCGATAATCACATTTTATGACTCGATCGGTACTCGCCAATCTGGCCGATCTCATGAACTGATCACAGGTGTCTGTTTACGAGTTTATATGCAGAGGAACCAGACATGCTAGTTGGAGAGAAAATATTGGAATGGTCTTAGACCTTTTTACATATATAAGAACTGAGAGTTCTGTGTTTTTGACATTTTTACAAGTTCCCTAAAACCTGGCTGAAATGCAATTAAAAACGTAAAAAAAGAATGTTTTAAATAAATATTTCTTAATATACCTTTTTGTCATAAACTTACTGCAATAAACAAATATATATTTATAGATGTGCATTTTAACATCTTATGCATCAAATATGTACTTTTTCTTGATTGAGACGTGTCGAATTCTTCTTCCATCATTTGCAATGTTTCCAAATTGCTTTGTTAGTTGTTTTTCTTACCATTTTTTTGTATCTGTTTTATCTATTATTTTCTGTAAAGTTGCTTCTGACCATGACATGTCCACACTAAATGATTATAAGAGACATGTTTGATGGATTATATGCAACATTCTTCATTTATTCTCTGAGGTGTAATGCAAGATCTCCACTTAATTATCATACTTAGAGGGAAAATGTGCTTCATGTATTATAAAGCTTGAAGCATCAGAATCGGTACTCAGTATTGGCCGATCACCATCACAAAGAATCGGTACTTGGTATCGGCTGCAAAAATCCTGATCGGAGCATCCCTAATATATATATTGAATATTCTCTGTCTTTATCCCAAAAAAACAATCTAAGCAATTCTTAAATATTTGTGTTGTCAAATCTAAAGATTTTATAATTAATTGGCAGAGACCATTCCAAAATATATTGATTTCTGAGTTGCACAGATTAAAAAAAACAAAAAGTTTAAAATGACTTGTGGATGAGAAAACGATGACAGGATAATCATTTTTGGCGGAACGACAACTTGAGTCATTGACTGACTGGGGAGACTCAGAAACGGCCTTTAAATGTCTCTATAATTGCATGAAAATGTTCCTCGGCTGCAGTTTGTTAGTTTGAGTCCTCGCTGACAGATTCCCCTCGCACAGTAAATCCAGCCTCTTATTAAATTAGGAACAGATTTGAATAAATAATGAAAAATAATGAGACCCGTAGCATTTAAACCCCTACAACAAACTTAATGAGCGCGAGCCGGAGCCAGAAAGAAACAGACAAATGGAGATGTGAGACAGTCAGACGATATATTGACATTTTGAGCTGCTGTAAATAGGGACGAGAGGTCAGAATGAACTGTGCTGCTCTTGAAATATTAGCATTGAAAGAGCGACGGGAGACGTGCAGCTTTTAGCACATCTCAAGAGTGATGCTTCCTATCTGAATCTAGACACGCTGTTATAAGTGTACTCAAATTAAACACGGGTGAAATGGAAAAATATGTGTTTCAGCCTACTTGTACATGAGAAATTGTAAAAAGATTAATGTATGTTTTGCTGCAGTTTCTATGTGAAATGAACACTAGAGGGCAGTATGATAACCACTTTGGTTCCTTTTCACACTAATGATATTTACAGCGACATATTGGTGAATGAAGGATTTATTTTTTGAGCAACACCAAATAAATACTACAAAATAACGTAGTACTGTCTGATTTGTAATCAAATGTGTTTGCGCCTATCTATATTAAACTTTTCTGGCATGGTCAGTTTGCTCCGTATTTCATTTTGTATGGTTTTGTGCTTGTCCTGCTATCACAAAAGAGATAAAAACAATGTAAAATTAAGGTAAACTATGTGGTGACTGCACATTTTTCTTATGTTTACCTCTCACAATACTTTTAGTTGGCTTAAGTGGTTTGCTTGTGGTTTGCTTGTCTAGGTGATTTGTGCAAGTTCTGCCTTCTCCTGGATGTGTACAAGAAGGACATGTATATGAAACATACAGCAAAATGTACCCCAAGTTACACATTTCAGATTCGCAAAAATGTAGACAGCGCCCTCTAGTGGATTTTTTTTAAAAATCTGAAACCTACAACTAAATGTACTATAAGTAATTTATTTCAGATTCCCAAAAATATTGACATGTGCAACCAAAAGTAACCTATGCAACACATTTCAGATTCGCAAAAATATAAACCGCACCCTCTAGTGAATTTTTCATTTTGACGTGTAACAAAAAACAGCCTAATTTACACATTTCAGATTCACCAAAATGTAGACAGCGCCCTCTAGGGGACTTTTTATAGGAAACCTACAATTAAATGTGTACAATAAGTAATTTCAGATTCACAAAAATATTGACAGTGCCCTCTAGTGGATTTTTCATTTGACATGTGCAGCAAAGTAACCTATGCAACACTTTTCAGATTGTTCAAAAATGTAGACAGCGCCCTCTAGTGAATTTTTTTTTTTTATATGAAACTTACAACTAAATGTACACTAAGTAATTTCAGTTTCCAAAAAAATTGACAGCGCCCTCTAGTGGATTTTCAATCTGATGTGCAACAAAAAGTAACCTATGCAACACATTTCAGATTTGCAAAAATGTAAACAGCGCCGTCTAGTGGATTTTTCATCTGACGTGCAACAAAAAGTAACAAATGCAGCACATTTTAGATTCGCAAAAATGTAGACAGCACCCTCTAGTGGATTTTTCATCTGATGTGCAAAAATAATAACCTATGCAACACTTTTCAGATTCACTAAAATGTAGACAGCGCCCTCTAGTGGATTTTTTTATCTGATGCGCAACAAAAAGTAGTCTATGCAACACATTTCAGATTCGAAAAAATGTAGACAGCGCGCTCTAGTGGATTTTTGTTTATATGAAACTTACAACTAAATGTACACTAAGTAATTTCAGTTTCTCAAAAAAATTGACAGCGCCCTCTAGTGGATTTTTCATCTGATGTGCAAAAATAATAACCTATGCAACACTTTTCAGATTCACTAAAATGTAGACAGCGCCCTCTAGTGGATTTTTCATCTGATGCGCAACAAAAAGTAGTCTATGCAACACATTTCAGATTCGAAAAAATGTAGACAGCGCCCTCTAATGGATTTTTTTATATGAAACTTACAACTAAATGTACACTAAGTAATTTCAGTTTCTTAAAAAAATTGACAGCGCCCTCTAGTGGATTTTCAATCTGACGTGCAACAAAAAGTAACCTATGCAACACATTTCAGATTTGCAAAAATGTAAACAGCGCCGTCTAGTGGATTTTTCATCTGACGTGCAACAAAAAGTAACAAATGCAGCATATTTTAGATTCGCAAAAATGTAGACAGCGCCCTCTAGGGGATTTTTTTTAACTGACGTGCACCAAAAAGTAACCAATGCAGCACATTTTAGATTCGCAAAAATGTAGACAGCACCCTCTAGTGGATTTTTCATCTGATGTGCAAAAATAATAACCTATGCAACACTTTTTAGATTCACTAAAATGTAGACAGCGCCCTCTAGTGGATTTTTCATCTGATGCGCAACAAAAAACAGCCTAACTTACACATTTCAGATTCACCAAAATGTAGACAGCGCCCTCTAGGGGACTTTTTATAGGAAACCTACAACTAAATGTGTACAATAAGTAATTTCAGATTGACAAAAATATTGACAGTGCCCTCTAGTGGATTTTTCATCTGACATGTGCAGCAAAGTAACCTATGCAAAACTTTTCAGATTCACTAAAATGTAGACGGCGCCCTCTAGTGGATTTTTCATGTGATGTGCAGAAATAATAACCTATGCAACACTTTTCAGATTCACTAAAATGTAGACAGCGCCCTCTAGTGGATTTTTCATCTGATGCGCAACAAAAAGTAGTCTATTCAACACATTTCAGATTCGAAAAAATGTAGACAGCGCCCTCTAGTGGATTTTTCATCTGATGCGCAACAAAAAGTAGTCTATTCAACACATTTCAGATTCGAAAAAATGTAGACAGCGCCCTCTAGTGGATTTTTCATCTGATGCGCAACAAAAAGTAGTCTATTCAACACATTTCAGATTCGAAAAAATGTAGACAGCGCCCTCTAGTGGATTTTTTTTTATATGAAACCTACAACTAAATGTACCCAGAGCAATGTATTATTGTATTATTATTATTTTTTATTTTTATTTTTTGCAAACATTTGGCTTACTTGAAATGCCACTTAATAGTCATTGTCAGTTGTTGCATGGAAATAAAAAGTGTGGACATTATTTTTGTTTTATTTCCAAAAAATCTAAGTAAACGGCATTGTTTTGTCTTGAATTGGCAGGTTTTACTGTTAACAAGAACTCCTTTTAGGCACTGTTAGATGTAATGAGTTACAAAGTAGCAAATACTCTAAACATAAATGCCATTCGTATAGTTTTGAATGGGGAAAAGTGTAACAGTCAATATGGTGAATAAAGCCCCGCCTTCTAGTACAGCAGCCAATCAGGAGGGTTCTCTGGGGGAGGGGGGAGGGCCAGACATTTCTGCAGATTTTGGGTAATACGAAGATTTAGAAATGAAACTATCGAGACAGCTGTTGCTTAATTTTATTGGTGATTCCTAATATGAAATTTAATCATAAACTTGGCAAACAGTTTTGGAGAATTTGATGTTTCCCCATTCAAGCAGAATGCCAGAGCATACTGCCAATACTTGCCACAGAGAGACTTTGGTAATGGTGTAATTGAATTACTGGTGGAAAAGTAAAGGATTGCTGTTTGTTTTTAGGTCATTTTAATTGCAGTTACTTGCCATAAATACTGTATACAATAGTTCTGTATAAATCAATTCAGAGTATAATTATATTTTATCGTTATACAAATTAATTTTCCTGAATAATTATTACTTAAGAACTAAAGAAGGTTACATTTGATGACTACACATGCCTAAAAAATGAAATATGCATGAGATATGCTGTCTCTG
>LR812533.1:56261190-56266190 GCA_903798195.1 Danio kyathit | reverse complement strand
GTTTGCTCCAGGTCATTCCTGTTCTCCAGCACCTCCTGAAAATGAGAGTTATATATGAGCTGTTCCGGGAAGGGTTTATCAGACTTTCAGATTGCTGCTCTGCTAATGCACTTCAACTTTACTTAATTAAAACCTTTTTTTATGCAGTGATAAAGTGAACGGGAAGTTAATAAGCTGGTTAGTTATTGCTCTGTGAGGGACTGAAAATAAACCATAATAGTGCTTATTTTTTTCCTGTTTATTGTCCTGAATATGTTATTTAGTTTTGATTATGAATGTTTAAACATTTGGGTGGTTAAATATTTATTAAGAAACAGGACAAGCGCCGAGTATTCATTCATTCATAGTCTTTTCAGCTTAGTTCCTTTATTAATCAGGGGTCGCCACAGCGAAATGAACCACCAACTTATCCAGCATATGTTTTACGCAGCGGATGCCCTTCCAGCCGCAACCCAACACTGGAAAACACCCATACACACTTGCATAAACACTCATACACTACAGCCAATTTAGCTTATTCCAGTGGTTCCCAAAATCACCCTAGCAACATGCCAACACCATAACAACCATGAAAATCACCCTAGCAACATGACACAGAACCTAGCAACACCATGGCAACCATCATGACCATGCTAGCAACATAGTAAAACCATGACAACCTTAAAGATCACCCTAGCAGCATGATACACAATATAACAACACCATGGCAACCATCAAGATCACAGTAGCAATGTGAAATAGAACATAGTGACGCCATGGCAACCATCAAGACCACCTTAACAACATGACATAAAACATAGTAACATGACAACCATCAAGATCGCCCTAGCAACATGACATAGAACATGGCAACCATCAGGATCACCCTAGCAACATAACATAGAACATAGCAACACAATTTTCAACCATGAAAATCACCCTAGCTACATGGCAATACCATGGCAACCATGAAAGTCACCTTAGCAACATGACGTAAAACATAGCAACACCGTGACATTTATCAAGGTCACCCTAGCAACATGACACAGAACCTAGTAACACCATGGCAACCATCATGATAATGCTAGCATAATAGCAAAACCATGGCAACCATAAAGATCACCCTAGCAACATGATACATAATATAACAACACTATGGCAACCATCAAGATCACACTAGCAATGTGACATAGAACATAGTGACGCCATGGCAACCATCAAGACCACCTTAACAACATGACATAAAACATAGTAACATGACAACCCTCAAGATCGCCCTAGCAACATGACATAGAACATGGCAACCATCAGGATCACCCTAGCAACATAACATAGAACATAGCAACACAATATCAACCATGAAAATCACCCTAGCTACATGGCAATACCATGGCAACCATGAAATTCACCTTAGCAACATGACGTAGAACATAGCAACACCGTGCCATTTATCAAGGTCACCCTAGCAACATGACACAGAACCTAGTAACACCATGGCAACCATCATGATAATGCTAGCATAATAGCAAAACCATGGCAACCATGTAGATCACCCAAGCAACATGATGCACAATATAACAACACTATGGCATCCATCAAGATCACACTAGCAATGTGACATAGAACATAGCGACACCATGGCAACCATCAAGACCACCTTAGCAACATGACATAAAACATAGCAACAACACTGCAACCATCAAGATCGCTCTAGCAACATGACATACCATAGCAACGCCATGACAATCAACAAGATCACCCTAGCAACATGACATAGAACATGGCAACCATCAAGATCACCCTAGCAACATGACATAGAACATCCCAACACCATGGCAATTATCAAGGTCACCCTAGCAACATGACACAGAACCTAGCAACACTATGGCAACCATCATGATCATGCTAGCAACATAGCAAAACCATGGCATCCTTAAAGATCACCCCACCAACATGATACACAATATAACAACACCATGGCAACCATCAAGATCACACTAGCAATGTGACATAGAACATAGTGACGCCATGGCAACCATCAAGACCACCTTAACAACATGACATAAAACATAGCAACAACATGACAACCATCAAGATCACCCTACCAACATGACATACCATAGCAACACTATGACAACCAACAAGATCACCCTAGGAACATGACATAGAACATGGCAACCATCAAGATCACCCTAGCAACATAACTTAGAACATAGCAACACAATATCAACCATGAAAATCGCCCTAGCAACATGGCAATACCATGGCAACCATGAAGATCACCCTAGCAACATGACATAGAACATAGCAACACCGTACCAATTATTAAGGTCACCCTAGCAACATGACACAAAACCTAGCAACACCATGGAAACCATCATGATCATGCTAGCAACATAGCAAAACCATGGCAACCATAAAGATCACCCTAGCAATGTGACAGAGCATAGTGACGCCATGGCAACCATCAAGACCAACTTAGCAACATTACATAAAACAGCAACAACATTGCAACCATCAAGATCACCCTAGCAACATGACATACCATAGCAACACCATGGCAATGAACAAGATCACCCTAGCAACATGACATGCACAAATGTCAGCATATGTTTTACGCAGCGGATGCTCTTCCAGCCGTAACCCAACACTGGGAAACACCCATACGCACTTGCATATACACTCATAAGCTACAGCCGATTTAGTTTATTCCAGGGGTTCTCAAAATTTTTTTACCAAGTA
Organism: Danio kyathit; assembly: GCA_903798195.1. NCBI lineage: Eukaryota > Metazoa > Chordata > Actinopteri > Cypriniformes > Danionidae > Danio > Danio kyathit. The sequence goes on along the minus strand of LR812533.1, from coordinate 56,263,469 downwards.
CCACCTAAAAAAAAACCTGTCACTCCAAGTACCACCATAATAACCAGTATTGAAATACAGTAGCATAGTAGGCCTAATTAAGCAGCTACAAAAACGTCGCAGATTAATTCCTATTATTAAGAATATTTATTATTGTCAGCCACTTTAAACATTATAAATAGTTTGAACATTAACACTACTGTGCTTACAGGTAAAAAAAATAAATAAAACGTCAATGTTTAAATTAAAATGTGCTTTTAAAAGTTAATTAAAAATAGCACTTCTTAAATTAAAAAGAAAACTGCTGTACTTAAATGTAAAGTATTATCATATAGTAGCCTATTCATCAAAACCTGGAAACATTCCTTGGACCTTGTAAATATATGCTATATGTCATCATATTCATGCCTAACCTTTTTGATACATTTTTAAATATACAAATAATTCATATATAAGTAACCCCACCGTTTCTACACCACCCAACCCGCTCTGAGCTGGGATCGAACCTGCGACTTTCCGCATGGGAGTCGGTTGCTCTACCGAGGAGGCTAAAGACCATGGCCCCTAGCGTTCAATATGCGATATATATAGCGATTCAATATGATTCACGATATTAATCTCAGGATTTAGTCACAAATTTTTTTAGCAAAATTATTTGAGACAAATTTAAGGTAAACAAGAGTCCTTTCATTTTTTTTCTCAAATACTGCACAATTTTTTACAAAATGAAATCTTTTCTGCAATAAGTAAATTGGAATTTGAAAACAAAATCCAAACAAAGTGAATATTACAAACTAAAGAAGACTCCTTAACTCCCAAAACTGTGACTGCAGCTACATTTCAATTCATCTTTATTTCTATAGCGCTTTTACAATGTAGATTATGATGAAGCAGCTGAACACAGAAGTTTTAAACTGAAACAGTGTCAGTCCAGTTTTCAGAGTTGAAGTTCAGCTTAGTTCAGTTCACTGTGGTTTAATTTTCACTACTGAGAGTCCAAACACTGAAGAGCAAATCCATCAACAAAGTTCCACAAGTCCCAAACCATGCAAGCCAATCGCAAAGTTACAAATTTAAAGCTAATTCCAAATCAAAACTTTAATACAAACAACAAAAACTGTGACTGTGCTGGGATTTTACTTTTTATAATATCAGCATACTGTATCTATGTTTTCTATCATAAGCTGAGATCTTTACACATTTACAATGTGCCCTGCTGATGAGAAAACTCTTTCACTGGGGAAGGAGATGGCTGGTGTGGGAAGAAAAGCCTTTCTCAGAGAGCAGTGTGTACAGAGGTGGTCAATAAGCCCTCTGATACACCCTCTGATTTTATTTTTGCTTGTTTTTACAAATTTGCTCATTTTATAACAATTCAATGTTTTCCTGATTTATTTATTAACTTTTTTACAGGGTTAGAAATCCCATTATTAATAAATATTTAATAATTTTATTAAATATAAGCTTTATTTCAGTTTATTTATTTATTATTATTTATTTAGGTGTCACGTGTCGTATTTGCCGACCTTCTCATATTTGTCGTAGTTGCCGACCTTTTCATCAATGAGGCACTATCAGACTGGAGGTTTTTGGATACCAGAAAAATAGACTTTATTCTCCATAATAAAGCCGAGAAAGTGCAGAGCAGACCTCAGAGCATTCAGAAGTCTCTCCTGGACAGTTCCTACAGTGTCTGCGTTTTTACAATATTTATACAGATTTTTGCCCCACCCCTAGGTGTCTCTTTTTAACTTCTGACCATCCTTGGAGAAGTTTATACTCTAGGTGGTGCTGTTATTCTTGGCTCTCTGCCAGCTTGCTAAGGTCAACAGAGATGCCCTTCATAGATGCAACTTATGCAAAAAAAATTAAGTGGTTACTTCATTGTCATAATGGCATAATAACTTGATATGTTACGGTGGGGCAGTGGGTAGCACATTTGCCTTACAGCAAGAGTGTGTCGGCTGGGTCAGTTGGCATTTCTGTGTGGAGTTTGCATGTTCTCCCTGTGTTGGCGTGGGTTTCCTCCGGGTGCTCTGGTTTCCCCCACAAGTCCAAAAAAACATGCGTAATAGGTGAATTGGGTAGGCTAAATTGTCCATAGTGTATGTGTGTGAATGAGTGTGTATGGATGTTTCCCAGTGATGGGTTGCAGCTGGAAGGGCATCCGCTGTGTAAAACATATGCTGGATAAGTTGGCGGTTCATTCCACTGTGGCGACCCCAGATTAATAAAGGGACTAAGCCGAAAAGAAAATAATATTTATTTATTTATTTTATTATTTTTTATATACATTTTTT
>LR812533.1:56196190-56256190 GCA_903798195.1 Danio kyathit | reverse complement strand
ATCATGAGCTTGGAGGACTGCATCATACATCTCTGCAATGACTCAAATCACTGATTAAAAAAGTCATCTGGAATGGCAAAGAAAGCGTTCTTGCAGGACTCCCAGAGTTCATCAAGAGTCTTTGGGTTCATCTTCAATGCCTCCTCCATCTTATCCCAGACATTCTCAATAATGTTCATGTCTGGTGACGGGGCTGGCCAATCCTGGAGCACCTCGACCTTCTTTGCTTTCAGGAACTTTGATGTGGAGGCTGAAGTATGAGAAGGAGCACTATCCTGCTGAAGAATTGTCCCTCTCCTGTGGTTTGTAATGTAATGGGCAGCACAAATGTCTTGATACCTCAGGCTGTTGATGTTGATCATCCACTTTGCAGATCTCTCGCACGCCCTCATACTGAATGTAACCCCAAACCATGACTTTTCCTTCACCAAACTTGACTGATTTCTGTGAGAATCTTGAGTCCATGCGGGTTCCAGTAGGTCTTCTGCAGTATGTGTGATGATTGGGATGCAGTTCAACAGATGATCCATCAGAGAAATCCACCTTCTGACACTTTTACAAATGATCAACTAGAAGTCGAGTTCTTATTTGCTGCTCTTACAACTGGGATCAACAACAAGACTTTTGTCAGGTAGTGTACAACTTTATTAGTTAGCTTCATTTAATAAAGCATTAGGACTTTTTGATTTTAAGACGTTATTACTAGGCATTAGCTAAGAAATAAACATCATCAGTGTAACAAATGTCTTGTTAACAAATGTAAACTCTGTACAGAGTTAGCTAATAAAAGGCCTATAAATAGAGTATTTTCAACACTGTAGACCAGATTAGCATGGGAAAATGTGAATGTTTGAAAATGAATCACATCGAGTCTTCAAGCATTTGCTGCTGTAATGAACAACCACTGCCAATATGACAATATCAATATTCTTAAAAGACGCAAGACATTTCAATAATAAGTAATTAATCACAGTATTTTGAAGTGCCCACAATGTCAATATTATGCATGTTCATTATCATAATATATTGAATTATTGAATATCTGCATATGTCTAGGTGGAACATAGCATTACATTTAAACAAAGTTTAATTCATTCATTTCATCTTTATTTGTATAGCGCTTTTACAATGTAGATTGTGTCAAAGCAGCTTCACATAGAAGATTATAGTGAATTGAAACAGCGTCAGTTCAGTTTTCAGAGGTTCAGTTCAGTTTAGCTCAGTTCAGTGTGGTTTATTATTCACTGCTGAAAGTCCAAACACTGAAGAACAGATCCATTGATGCGCAGCTCTACAAGTCCTGAACTATGCAAGCCAGTGGCGAGAGTGGTGAGGAAAAAAAAAATCACCAATTGGCGAAAGTGAAGGATAAAAACCTCAAGAGAAACCAGGCTCAGTTGTGCAGAGCTGCAGTCTAGGCGCCATAGGCTGGAGAACACTGGACCTTAGCGAAGACTTGTCTGTCCCTGGAGACTCACAGGAATCAGTCTTATGCTCTCCACTCCTCCATGACCACCTCAGCAGCTGCTCATGATGCGGCCTGGTCCGGGATAGTGGAAACCCTGGTCTTGGATCGCATCAGTGGCACTGCATAATCTCTGGCGGCCTTGGGATGAGTACCCCCAGGTGGAAATAGAGAATAAAGAGAATAATTAGCGTAGCTGCTGTTCTGCTGTGTATGCTTTACTAAAAGATAGGTCTTCAATCTAGTTTTGAACTGTGAGAGTGTGTCTGAGCCTCGGACATTATCAGGAAGGCTATTCCAGAGTTTAGGGGCCATAAATGAGAAGGCTCGACCTCCTTTACTGGACTTTGCTATTTTAGGTACTACCAGAAGCCCTGAGTTTACTGGTGCAATACAAAACTCTTCAGTAAGTGTGTGAGTTGCAACTTAACATCCATTTAAGTCTCCTGGTGCAACCGAACCCTGATTAGACAGCACTCAAAAAACAAAACAAAACAAAAAACACTGCTAACTATTTGTATGCAAGTTCTGACTAAAGCACTATGAGATTCCTCAAGCTGATTCATGCATTGTTTCAGGAAATACAGAGATCTGGCTTTGATTTAGGAGGCGGAAAGCGCATTAATCTTCGCTGATTGGATTAATGTGATTCTCATTCATAGCAGATAGAGAGTGTTAGAGAGAATACAGCAAAGTCATTCAGTGGCAGTCGCAGGTGGGTTTTTTGGGAGGCTTGTTTAATCATTCCTATGAAGCAGTCATCTATCCACAATCCTTACAGCACCCTTCTGAATCCTAACACTGGTTTTCCATCATACAGTGTGACCGCATTAAAGTAACAGACTTTTATGTGTTTGCATATTTTATGCATGCACTCCCTCCCTCTCTCTCTCACTCTGTTGGCCTGTAGTCCTCATTATCATTGGTTTTCATGGAATTTTTGGGATGTTTTGGGGAAGGGATTGCAGCAGGTCTGTTGTTAAAAACTAGCCTAAGGAGCCACCTGTTTTTAAACACTGACCTAGAGTAACATCTGCTATTAAACACTAATTTAGAGCACTGTCTGCTATTAAATACTAGCCAAGAGTGTTGTCTGCTCTTAAAAACTAGCCTGGAGTGCCGTCTGCTGTTAAAAACTACTGTAGAGCACCATCTGCTGTTAAAAATTACACTAGAGCACCATCTGCTGTTAAACACTAGCCTAGAGCGCCGTCTGCAGTTAAACACTAGCCTAGAGCGTCGTCTGCTGTTAAACACTAGCCTAGAGCGCCGTCTGCTGTTAAACATTTGCCTAGAGCACCGTCTGCTGTTAAACACTAGCCTAGAGCGCCATCTGCTGTTAAACACTAGCCTAGAGCGCCGTCTGCTGTTAAACACTAGCCTAGAGCGCCGTCTGCTGTTAAACACTAGCCTAGAGCGCCGTCTGCTGTTAAACACTAGCCTAGAGCGCCGTCTGCTGTTAAACACTAGCCTAGAGCGTTGTCTGCTGTTAAACACTAACCTAGAGCGCCGTCTGCTGTTAAACACTAGCCTAGAGCGCCGTATGCTGTTAAACACTAGCCTAGAGCGCCGTATGCTGTTAAACACTAGCCTAGAGCGTCGTCTGCTGTTAAACACTAGCCTAGAGCGCCATCTGCGGTTAAACGCTAGCCTAGAGCGTTGTCTGCTGTTAAACACTAACCTAGAGCGCCGTATGCTGTTAAACACTAGCCTAGAACGCCGTCTGCTGTTAAGCACTAGCCTAGAGCGCTGTCTGCTGTTAAGCACTAGCCTAGAGCATCGTCTGCTATTAAACACTAGTCTAGAGCGCTGTCTGCTGTTAAACACTAGCCTAGAGCGCCGTCTGCTATTAAACATTAGTCTAGAGCGCCGTCTGCTGTTAAACACTAGCCTAGAGCGCCATCTGCTATTAAACATTAGTCTAGAGCGCCGTCTGCTGTTAAACACTAGCCTAGAGCGTCGTCTGCTGTTAAACACTAGCCTAGAGCGCCGTCTGTTGTTAAACACTAGCCTAGAGCGCCTACTGCTGTTAAAAACTAGCCTAGGCTAGCAGATGGCGCTCTAAGCTAGTTTTTAACAGCAAACAGTGCTCTATGCTGGTTTTTAACTGCAGACAGCGCTGCAGGCTTGAGCAGCATCTGTTAAACACTAGTCTAGAGCTCCACCTGCTATTTAAAACTAAGCCCAGAATCAATTCCCAAGACAAGAAAATCCTGAAGCATTCAGAAACTCTCCTAATAAATGTTATTCCTTCATACACTCTGGCCACCCTAAAGTAACACTTTTATGTGTTTGCATATTTTATGCATGCGCTCCCTCCCTCTCTCTCGCTCTGTCGGCCTGTAGTCCTCATTATCATTGGCTTTCATGGGATTTATGGGATGGGCTTTTGGGATTGCAGTGGGTCATTAATCAGTATAAATGTCGCAAACAGCTGTGTGTGCTGATTTCACTGCTGTTCCGAGCGGTCATTTCTGCTTTGTGATCAATGAGGAGAAACCGACCACACAACCAGGTCCGTTTAAAAGCATGTAATTAGAGAGCAATATTCAGGAGCTCAGACTCACTGCTGCCACCGATGAAAGCAAAAGCTTTTTCTCCGCCATCCAACCTTCACCTCAGTTCAGCTTCTCTCTCATACACGATTCCTCCCACAGACAACCGCACTTCATGGTGCGTTCAATGATTAAATTAGAGAATATACTTGCTGCTTTGTAAAGCTCCAGCTCACCAGCGTTTCTGCTTCACGTCCTCAGAATACCAGTTAAGCCTTTTAAAAGTTTCCCTAATGAAATATTCTCCCTCCCCAAGATGTTACCAGAATTATTAATCTGAAAGTAAGATATTGCATTCTATATTAGTCCAAATCTGTGTCACTAACTGAGTTACATATAAGGAGATGCTAAGTGGGGATGCTCAGATCCAAAAGTCAGATTTCGAACTCACTTTTGGTAACACTTTATTTGAAGGGGTGTTCATAAGACTGTCATGAAACCTTTATAATCAGAATGAGATTGTACGCATGTTTATGGACTAGTTAAATGTCACTTGCTCAGTTTTGTCATTTTAAATGCAAAGATGACATTATGACACTTTGACAAACACATCACAACCTGTTTTTGTCTTTGTTGTGACCAATGACTGTATAAAATATGGACGACGCAACAGCGCCATTTTCCATCAAGCGCTGTGAAGGATAAAAACGCCTCGTGACGGGCACCAACTGTTGCAAAAGACTGCTGAAATTGGAGCCTGGGCATGCGCAGAAGGACTGCCTGATGGAGCCAGAGGAGGAGCTGCGGAATTGAACTTCCAACCAAACGCTTGTACATCAAATCAACCACGCCCCCCGAACTTCTCACTTGACCGCCGTGTCTGCACTATAACAATGGCTCGCTAATGTACACTTTGCGTTTACATAGTAGCCCGCGTTTGCTGTTTTATCAACACAAATGGTTGTAATAACGTTAACAAAGGTGAGGTTTTATATAATGAAGATTTAATCGCGCCAGCTCCTGGCCGCAGCGCACACTCGCGGGCCGATTACGGCTCGGATTTGGCTGCGTCGGCTCACTAACGGCCGCCACATCTGGCCTGATTGACTCGGGCCAGATGCCCATGGTCTCACTGCCCAATTCCGGACCGAGTCAATCCGAGCCAAATAGGTACAGCAGTCATAGTCGGGCTTAGGGGTAAGTCTCCGGCAGGCGAGAGTCTAGCCAGAACTGGCCCGAGTGTATTTTGCTATCTGGGTGGTTAGGAGTGTATCAGCAAACTGTTAAAGCCCTGACCTTACCGAATAAACAGTGTTCCACCAGATCCTGTATGTCAGAAACTATAGTTTACTGCTGAGCAACTCATTTTATCATGGTAAAATAACACAGAAATGGAATAATAACACTTCAGTCTCCTGCCGAAGCTCCGACGTCTGCTTTGAGAAACTGTCAATCACAGCTGTCAATCACAATGACACGCCCAGCATTAAATTACTGCTCAAAACATACTCTACAAAAATGAAGATCTGCGCCTATATCAGCTGATAACCAGTGCCTTAACTGACCAGAACCATCTTTCGGAACATTTTATTGCAAGTGTAATTCATTTTTAATTTGGTCTCATGGAGGAGGCGGGCTTTATGACTTGTACTGCAACCAGCCCCCAGGGGGCGATCTAACGGCCAAGACCTTCACTCAAAAGCAGGCTTGTGGCACACTTGGTTATTACAACTTACCAAGATCACTTGTCATAAATCTGTCATAAACAAGATTGTTTTCTGATTGCATGGCCCAATATTCCTGCAAATGTGATCTTAGAATCGAGAAGCAGCACGACTGATAAAAATAACTGTGTTCGCGCGAGCAAAAGAAAGCAGGTAAATACCGAATGAGAGGATGATCACTCGCGCGCACAGGTGATGTGATGCGCGCGACTGTTGAAAAACGCAGGCACTCCTGTTTACTTGCGCAAAGCAACCGTGCCTAGAGGAAGCGCAACTGGTGCGATCGGTTCCCTTAGAAATAGACTGGACAAAGAGCGATGATCATGCACTCACAGTCCTGCTGCTTTCAAGAGCTCAAGATTAATAAAAAAATACACATATTCTTCTGTAAGCAGCAGCGGTCACTGCTTTCATTTGAATTATTCTTTGAACAGATTAATAAGTATATTTAGTGACACTTTTTTTTTCTTTGCTATTATTAACATACTTTAGCACTTTTTTTGTATCTGCCTGATATAACCAAACATCCACAAATGATTAAGTAGAAGAAAATCTCTCACTTTACCGTTTCGTTCTGTGAGAGCAAGACCTGTCAGCACTCCCACAGCTTTGCAAACCCACAGAGGCTTTTTGGGACTTATGAAGTTCGTCCGGCCCGGGTTTCTAAATCTCCCAAAAAAATTCCGGGATTCAACTTTTGCTTTTGCTTTCTAAAGCTCATATGCACTTTTGCATTACTCTTTTATTAAAGACTACTTTGGGCTTGGCTTCACAGCTGACAGCAGGCACAGCCGCAAGACTGAGAGAAAAAAGTAATGTAATGTGTATTTATATAGCGCATTTATTGTGTATGGCCATACACCCAAAGCGCTTCACAGTCATAAGGGGGGTCTCTCCACACCACCACCAGTGTGCAGCATCCACTTGGATGATGCGACGGCAGCCACAGGACAACGGCGCCAGTGCGCTCACCACACACCAGCTATAGGTGTAGAGGAGAGACCGTGATAGTCAATTCAGTGGATGGGGATGATTGGGAGGCCATGATGGGTAAGGGCTGATAGAGGGACTTTGGCCAGGACACCGGGGTTACACCCCTACTCTTTACTCTTTTCTTTTTTTTAATGACCACAGAGAGTCAGGACCCCGGTTTAACGTCGCATCTGAAAGACGGCGTCCACTGACAGTATAGTGTCCCCTTCACTTTTACTGGGGCATTAGGACTCACACAGACCACAGGTTGAGCACCCCCTGCTGGCCTCTCTAACACCACTTCCAACAGCAACCTAGTTTTCCCATGTGGTCTCCCATCCAGGTACTGACCAGGCTCAGCCCTGCTTAGCTTCAGTGAGTAACCGGTCTTGGGCTGCAGAGTGTTATGGCTGTGGCTGTACATAATAGTACATAATAGATTCTTTAATCTATAAACTAAACTAAAATATATGTGCACCATTAGTGGTTAATCAATGCATTTGTCTTATTTAAATGATCTACAAGTTTTAATCGTGTTATTGTGATATTTTTTTTGAGATATTGTCTGTTTTTATTCCTTTTTCTGTCATTTTTTTCTCTTTTGCTGATTATTTTATTAATTTGATGATGGGAAGCTCTGCACATTTTTTGTTTTGTGTTTTTGACTATTTTAAATCATTGAAACTCTATAGAGTTGCACTGAGTAATAATATCTCTGAAACTGAATCACATACGACCTTGAAAATGAGGATTTCAAAAAGAAAGTTTGGGAATAAAAATCTAAAGCGATATTAAAAAGTCCTCAGATACTTTAATACTGTGTCAGCTTTGGGAAAATAATGTAAGTTTTTTTTTGCACTCAGACAGGTGTGTTTTATTCTCTCGCTTTGATTGAAAGAAACAAGATACATTACTGCTTCTACCTTTAATCGATCTTTAGATATTCAGAAAAGAAGGAAAATAGCTCATTCAAAACAACCCATTTATACTTTTTGACCTTGAGGTTTTGTGGTCCACGTATAATATTATGAAGAGGTTTAAATTAAATACATATTTGGGCATGAGGTGGCACGGTGGTTCAGTGGTAGCACTGTGGCCTCACAGCAAGCAGGTTACTGATTCGAGTTCTGGCTGGGCCAGTTGGCATTTCTGCTTGGAGTTTGCATGTTCTCCCCGTGTTGGCGTGGGTTTCCTCCGGGTGCTCCGATTTTCCCCAGTTCAAACACATGTGCTATAGGGGAATTGAGTAAACAGAATTGGTAATAGTGTATGAGTGTGTGTGTGTGTGTGTGTGTGTGTGTGTGAATGTGTATATATTTTCCAATACTGGGTTGCAGCTGTAAAACATATGCTGGAATAGTTGGCGATTCATTTTGCTGCAGCGACCTCTGAAATAGAAACTACCTGAAGGAAAATGAATGAATTTGGTGGTGTTTTTTCCAGTACTGGGTTGCAGCTGGAAGGGCATCCACTGTGTGAAACATATGCTGGAATAGTTAATTCCACTGTGACGACCCCAGATTTATAAGGGACTAAGTCGAAGGAAAATGAGTGAATGAATAATCTGGACACAATTGGCTGTTTTCTGGCCTGTTTATCCTTTGTTGATGGATTCTGCAGTGATTTTATGCTAAAGACACATTAATAATATGATCTATTATTAATATTATTAGAATCATGACACCATCATAAAAACGGTTACTCACACTTGTGTGGTGCAAGAATCCAGAATATTCAGCACAGCATTGTCTTCATTTTCTCTGAAAATCCAGAGAGAATTGAATCTGTTTCTGAATGATTCGTTTGAGTCAATGATTCAATAATTCACTCATAAAAACCTGATTAATTTCTAAATAAATCAGATATTTTTTTCATGAATTGTTTGAATAAATGATTCAGTGAATCGCCATCTTTATCATTTGGTTTCCTACATTTCTCTCTCTTTATTGTCTACTTTTACTGATGTGGTCTAGAATGTCATTAAAATTAAAGTTCGTTCACTCTTTCCTAATATTAATGTCAGAAAGAAGAGTTTTTTTTCACTATTATCTTGTTTTGACTCAAAGCAACACTGTGCTATGAGTGAATCATTTGATATTCAATCTGTTCCTGAATGAATCATTTGAGTCAATGATTCACTCTTAAAAACCTGATTAATTTCTAAATGAATCAGATGTTTTTTTTTTTCATGAATTGTTTAAATAAATGATTCAGTGATTCGCCACCTTTTTCGTTTGGTTTCCTACTTTTCTCTCTCTTTATTGTCTACTTCTACTGATGTGGTCTAGAATGTCATTAAAATTAAAGTTTGTTCACTCTTTTCTAATATTAATGTCAGAAAGCAGAGTTTTTTTTTACTATTATCTTGTTTTGACTCAAAGCAACACTGTGCTATGAGTGAATCATTTGATATCTGTTCCTAAATGAATCATTTGAGTCAATGATTCACTCTTAAAAACCTGATTAATTTCTAAATGAATCAGATGCTTTTTTTCATGAATTGTTTGAATAAATGATTCAGTGATTCGCCACCTTTTTTGTTTGGTTTCCTACATTTCTCTCTCTCTTTATTGTCTACTTCTACTGATGTGGTCTGGAATGTCATTAAAATTAAAGTTCGTTCTCTCTTTCCTAATATTAATGTCAGAAAGAAGAATTTATCCTGCAATTTATTCATCTTGTTTTGACTCAAAACAACACTGTGCCATGAGTGAATCATTTGAGATTCATGAATCTGGTTCTGAATGAATAATTTGAGTCAATGATTCAATGCTCCATTGATTTCTAAATGAATCAGATATTTTTTCATGAATTGTTTGATTAAATGATTCAGTGATTCACCACCTGTATCATTTGATTTCCTACATTTCTCTCTCTTTGTCTACTTTTACTGATGTGGTCTGGAATGTCATTAGAAATAAAGTTCATCCACTCTTTCCTAATATCAGAAAGAAGAGTTTTTCACAATTTATTATCTGGTTTTGACTCAAAACAACACTGTGCTATGAGTAATTCATTTAAGTCAATGATTCAGTGCTTCATTCATAAAAACTCGATTCATTTTTAAATGAATCTGTTTAAAAAATAAAGTTCATCCACTATATCCTAATATAAAGATCATAATGGAGTTTTTTTTCCTTTTTTTTTTCTTTTTTTTTGTCTTACTTTTTTCGCAATTTATTACTCTTGTTTTGACTCAAAACAACACTGTGCTTTGAGTGAATCATTTGAAATTCTTGAATTGGTTTCTGCATGAATCATTTGAGTCAATGATTCAATGTTCCATTTCTAAATGAATCAGATATATTTTTTTTATGAATTGTTTGATTAAATGATTCAGTGATTCACCACCTGTATCATTTGGTTTCCTACATTTTTCTCTCTCTCTTTGTCTACTTTTACTGATGTGGTCTGGAATCCCTGCTGAAAAATCCAGCTTAAACCAACGCTGGTTGGCTGGTTTTAGCTGGTCGACCAGCCTGGTTTTAGAGGGGTTTTGGCCATTTCCAGGCTGGTTTCCAGCCATTTCCAGCCTGGTCTTAGCTGGTCAGGCTGGAAAATGACCAGCTTAAACCAGCTAAACCAGCTTGACCAGCCTGGTTTAAGCTGAACATAGCTGGTTTTAGCTGGGTAACTCCCAGCCTGACCAGCTAAAACCAGGCTGGAAATGGCTGCAAACCAGCCTGGAAATGGGAAAAACCCCTCTAAAACCAGGCTGGTCGACCAGCTAAAACCAGCCAACCATCTTAGGCTAGTTTTAGCTGGATTTTTCAGCAGGGATGTCATTAGAAATAAAGTTCATCCACTCTTTCCTAATATTAAAATCAGAAAGGATCGTTTTTCACTATTTATTATCTTGTTTTGACTCCAAACAACACCGTGCTTTGAATGAATCATTTGAGATGTATGAATCTGTTTCTAAATGAATCATTTGAGTCAATGATTCAATGCTCCACTCATAAAAACGTGATTCATTTCTAAAGGAATCAGATATTTTTGCGTGAATCGTTTGAATAAATGATTGAGTGAATCTCTATCTTTATCATTTGGTTTCTCTCTCGTTATTGTCTACTTTCATCAATGTTTCGTTTGTGTCTGTGGCAGGTTTGACATTAATTTAACATTTCAATATGTGCAATTGCCAGAGGTATGACAGAATAATTCCAGCTTTTGAGGCAGACAAGATTATAGTTTTCCTTTCAAACATTTTTATTTTATATTTTGCACTGCTTCATTTTTATTAGATTTGGTTTGAATGTGAAATATACATATACATCTGCTTTCTTCGCACATTCTCCACCAGAAAGACTAGATGTATGTTTCTTTATTTAATGAGCTAGAAGATTTCTGTTTGTGAATTCTGGGCTGTTTCACAGACGAATCTCCACATGTCAGGATTTCCCCCTTTTCTGAAACACGAGCGCAGAGTTTGTTTTCACCAGAGAGACGTGATAAATATGAAGGCAGCTCAGCGGGACTGTGAAATGTGCCTTTGTTTTCTGAAAGTCAGCATGTTCCTGAAGCTGCGCGGCTTTAATTAAACATCAGATTCACGTTCACTGTCAGAGCGATCTCTCACATGCTGAAGGACACCATCAGAAGTGAAGAATTATTCCACACACAGACACACATGTTGGTTTTGGTGGTTCATGAGGAGTATTTGTAGCGCTTCACTTTTTCCACATTTTTTTTTCTTATTCCAAAATGGATTAAATTGATTTATTTCCTCAACATTCTTCACACAATCCCCCATAATGACAATGTGAAAAGAGTTTTTGAAATTGTTGCAAATTTATTTAAAATAAAAAAGCTGTAAAATCACATGTATATCAGTATTGACAGCCTTTGGCGTGAAGCTCTAAATTGAGCTCAGGTGCATTCTGTTTCCCCTGATCATTCTTGAGATGTTTCAGCAGCTTCATTGGAGTTCACCTGTGGTCAATTCAGTTGATTGGACATGATTTGAAAAGGCATACACCTGTCTATATAAGGGCCCCAATGCATGTCAAAGCACAAACCAAGCATGAAGACAAAGGAATTGTCTGTAGACCTCCGAGACAGGATTGTCTCGGCACAAGGCTGGGGAAGGTTACAGAAACATTTCTGCTGCTCTGAAAGTTCAGCACAGCGGCCTCCAACATCTGTAAGTGGAAGATGTTTGGAACCACCAGGACTCTTCCTAGAGCTGGCCGGCCATTTAAGCTGAGTGATCGGGGGAGAAGGGCCTTAGTCAGGGAGGTGATCAATAACCTGATGGTCACTCTCTCTGAGCTCCAGCGATCTTCTGTGGAGAGAGCAGAACCTTACAGAAGGACAACCATCTGTGCAGCAATCCACCAATCAGGCCTGTATGGTAGAGTGGCCAGACGGAAGACACTCCCCGCCTGGAATTTGCCAAAAGGCATCTGAAGGACTCTCAGACCATCAGAAACTAAACTCTCTGGTCTGATGAGACCACAATTGAGCTCGTTGGAGTGAATGCCAGGCGTTACATTTGGAGAAAACCAGGCAGCGCTCATCACCAGGCTAATACCATCCCTACAGTGAAGCATGGTGGTGGCAGCATCATGCTGTGGGGATGTTTTTCAGCAGCAGGAACTGGAAGACTAGTCAGGATAGAGGGAAAGATGAATGCAGCAATGTACAGAGACATCCTGAATGAAAACCTGCTTCAGAGTGCTCTTGACCTCAGACTGGGGCGACGGTTCATCTTCCAGCAGGACAATGACCCAAAGCACACCGCCAAAATATCAATGGAGTGGCTTTACAACAACTCGGTGAATGTCCTTGAGTGGCCCAGCCAGATCCCAGACCTAAATCCTATTGAACATCTCTGGAGAGATCTGAAAATGGCTGTACATCGTCGCTTCCCATCCAACCTGATAGAGCTTGAGAGGTACTGCAAAGAGGAATGGGCAAAAATTCTCAAAGACAGGTGTGCCGAGCTTGTGGCATCATATTCAAAAAGACTTGAGGCTGGAATTGCTGCTAAAGGTGCGTCAACAAAGTATTGAGCAAAGGCTGTGAATACTGATGTACGTGTGATTTTACAACTTTTTTATTTTGAATAAATTTACAACAATTTCAAAAGCTCTTTTTTCACATTGTCATTATGGGGGATTGTGTGTAGAATGTTGAGGAAATAAAGGAATTTAATCCATTTTGGAATAAGGCTGTAACAAACAAAAACATGGAAAAAGTGAAGCGCTATCAATACATTCCAGGTACTCTGTATAACTAAGGGTTTACACATTTCATCAACTGTTGTTAAGGATGTCGCACTGATCATTTCTGTATTTTCTTTGATATATTGATTCAGAGTGAAATAAATGATTGGATTGTTGCTTTATGAATATGCATTAATGTCTGAAATGGGATGCATTGACACAGATGTTCCTCTCAAGTCATTTACAATGTAGAGGCATCACGAGCAGGTTCAGAATGTTCTCCATCACGCCATCATGTTCCTTTCGCTTTCATAGTCTGATAAGCAGATCAAAATCATAGCGCTAACTTGTTAAAGGGAAAGTTAATTTTCAAAATGAAAACTTCTCATTTACTCTCAAGTGGTTTTTATTTTTTGATTATATATTTATGAGTTTCTGTTGAACACAAAACAAGTTCTTCTGACGACTGTTGAAGGAAAAAAGGAGCTGTTGACATCCATAAAAGGAATCAAAAATATATATGTTTTTCAGCATTATTCAGTAGTGGTGTAACTAGTAATGGGCGATATAAACGATATGCGATATAAACGATACAAAATTGGCCGCGATAATGCATGTTTGATGACGCAATCTACCCGCAAAATTAAGAGCAAAGCCGGCCGCGTATCCAATCTAGACTTTACCCCATTCGGTGCCATGCATTGCTTAGCAACGTATACAAAACAATGTAAAGACCGCTTGACATGAAAGTAAATAAAAATGCCACTATATTAATGTGCATATCGCATTTCCGGACGGCCGCCTATCCAATCTAGACTTTACCAACCGGACATGTCCGAGATTCTGCTTTTGCTTTCGATATTAATTGTATTCATTTTTGCATTACTTTATACGCAAACTTTGGCTGGAGCATCTCAATCTCTCAGCAGCACCAACACTGCAGCAGACAGAGAGAGAGGGAGAGGGAGAGAAAAAAAGCAGATTTGACCTGTCAGTGGTGCTCACTGAAAAGAAACAAACTTTTTTTTTTTATTTCTAAGAATAAGAAATCAATAAGAAATTATTCTGTTGCTGAAGGTCATTAAAGTTATATAGAAAAGATGGTGTTACTTTGGGGCAGAAGGAAAGAATGAAAAAATTTTCTTTATTTAAAATAGCCATGCCTAATACTGGAAGTATAGCCCTAATTCACAGTGTCCGTTCCTTTATTAACAAGACACCAGTTTTAATTTCATTAGGAGATCAAAATTTTTAAAAACCAAAAGCGTTATTTTAGGCTCCAGGTTTGAAATTGGTTTTTATTTAAAGTATCTGCAATACACAATTTTATTTGACTAATTAAAACTGGAAGTATTTTCAGTACAGTGTAAGTTCCTTAACTAAAAAGACACCAGTTTTTTGTTCTCTGCAACTTGTCATTTAGGAACTAAGGACTTAAAAGAAAAGTCTTTCTTTCTGAAAGGCACTACATTTAGTTTATTTATCTGCAACATTGTGTTGTTTAATTACAGTTTTGCTTTTGCACAATAAATGTTCTCAAAATGACATGCAACGTTTCTTTATTTCTTAAAAAAAAAAAAAAAAGCAGTTTGGCTTTCCTAAGGGTCTCTGTAACCTGTTCTGAAATGGTTCTATTATAATTTATATATCGCAATATATATCGTTATCGCAAGAGGCTGCAATGTATATCGCAATATGGATTTTAGGCCATATCGCCCATCCCTAGGTGTAACAGATCACATCTCACTGTTCAGTTCACATTATGGGTTTTTTTTAATCATGGATCGGACCATTTTTCGGATTACCCAAAAAGGGGAGGAGACAAATGTTATTTGATTTCCATTTATAAAAAAACAGCACTGCCAGAAACGTTTAGTTTTAACAAACATAACTTAGAAGCTGTAATTTTACTAAAAATAAAATGAAGAAATAATCAGCTGAATAAAAAAAAATAGTAAAATTGTACTGTTACTGATAATGCTAAATGTAGAAATTAGGTTTGGGCGATGTTGACAAATTTGGCATCGTACGATGTCTAATGTGAACATCGGCGATGAGCGATGGTATCGTCGTCGTAGGCGGGGTGGTGGTCTTTGTTGTTAAATATCAATTAATTCATAACGAATTTAATAATTGTAGCCTATCGTTTTCACTACCTGACCCACATGGTCTTTGCTTTACCCATAACCAAACCATAAATAAATAAAGTTACACACAAATTATCACCTGTCAATCACTTTTCTTCCGCGGGACTCTGGCATGATCAGGCGGAGTGATCTGTGTCCTTATAATGGCTTTTCCCCACAGCTGGTGGCGGAGACGAGACGAGAGTTCGTTTGGAGTTCACTGTAATTTGTATTGTGATTAATGATAACTTCCTTATTTTATTATTATTATGAGGACATAATAGCAAGTAAAGATGCTAGAGCTCGACCGCTTTGGTCACACTTGCGCCTGATATTTTATGCGACCTAAAATATGTATTTGAAAGCATTTGTGCTAGTGCATACATTTTTACCGTGCGACCTGTTTTCACTGCAAAATCCTCACCGCGTGCGCAGATTTAGGAGACATTTATGCAGGATGCATCTTTGCACCTAAAGACACCAAACGCAGCGCTCAGGAACAGATTAAAACAGTTGTCATGTGAACTTGCTGAAGCACAAAAGCCCTCAATGCTTGTCCCGCCTTTGTGCTCTTCCTATTGGCCCACTGCGCTAGAACTGAACGCGAATGGATTGGTTAATATCAGCTGTCAATCACTCAGTCAACGCCTTCTGCCTTCACATGACAGGAGCAACAACCGCGGAAATGTGAAGCGCTGAAGATGACAGAATGAAAATAACACTGACAGATTTAGTTTTAGAAAGCACCTAAAGTCACTAATAATGGCACATCTTATTAGTGATCATGTGCTGAATGTTAATCCACCATTTACACTTTTCCAAGAGTGGATAAAAGACTTCCAGTGGCTTCAAGTCCGCTATGAAATGACTAAAGCCATTCACTGTAAAGTCTGTGGGACGGGGTTTGCAGGTAACAGCGTTTGCCACTGAATCTACACATTTTAAGCGCGAGAGGTGCTGTATAATCCTCACGATGTATTTAATCCTCACGATGCTGCAAACAGCAGCTATAAGTATAATATAACACAGCTCATGAAAAGACCGTTATTGCTATTAAGATGAGATGCAAATAATAAGTTATATATCAATATACATGTGGGGCGGGGCGATGGATCACGATGCCAGCTCAGCATCGTGAAGTTTATCAGCCATCGGCGATGGATGATGACATCGTCTATCGGCCCAACCCTAGTAGAAATCTAACATTATTATTTTTACAACCCATCTTTTTTTAGTCTCATTTTCAATAAATGATTCAGTTCTTCACTCATAAAACTTCATGTTTCATTGCTAGAAGATCATTATTGAAGAATTATTCAGTGGCATATTTTTAATGGCTGGTTGTCGCCACCTACTGGTTGAATAATGTAATTGTTGCCTACAACTTTCATTTTTGAGCGTCAAGTTAAATGCATATGATGGTGATTTTAATCTTTACCATAAACATCAGTGGTTTTATCTAAACTATAAACTGTTCTCCCAGTACATCTGTGTTATTTGACATCTGTATGTAAACTAAAGACTGAGTCTCTTTCTTGATTTTTGCGTTTGTCAAGCATGTTTTGAATGCAGCGATTGGAAGGATTAATAAATATATGCAAATCACCATCATTAATAATTTATGTTGCGTGGGTGTTGATATCCCAATCTTTTAATGATTAATCGTGCAGCTTACACTGAATGCATTAATGCAGGCTAAACAAGTAGTGACAGAAAACACCTTTAATAACCTAAGAAACCCACCACATTTCCAAGAACCCACAACAACTTCTTCTGTCATCATTATATTTTACAGGAAAGCCTAAATGCTTTTCTACATGTGATTTGAAGGACGCGAGAGGCGATCTCTCTGTGATCTAGATTTAAAATTAACCTACAAAAGTATTAATCCGCGGGTCATGTGTGTTCCGAACTGTGGGTTGTGGTCCATACGAATCACGCATCCACCATAATGTTACACCCCTATTATTGAGTACATTTTCCTTCACCTTTGTCTCTGATTTATCAGGAGTTGCCACAGCAGAATGAACCGCCAACTTATTCAGCATATGTTTTATACAGCGGATGCCCTTCCAGCTGCATCCCAGTATTGGGAAACACCCATACACACATTCACACACACTCATACATTTTGGCCAATTTAGTTAATCAATTCCCCTATAGCCCATGTGTTTGGACTGTGGGGGAAACCGGAGCAAAGTTTCACATGTTTTGCCTATTGTTATGGTTTGGTATTCTTTAGTGTCATTGTATTCCTTTCATGATAACTGGCAATCACTTAAGTCAAATGCAGTCACCAAACCCAACCTGTTAACTAAGGCAAACACATCAGGAAAATGGACATTTCAAAAGCTTTGACTACAAAAATGACCACTTCAAAGACTGAGTGCTCTTGGTTCTTTTAATGCCTTTTCAAAATCTGAAGTAAATGATCCATTATTGCTCTCATAATGGCTATTAAATTCATGTAAAATATTATGCAAAGCA
The DNA here is from genome assembly GCA_903798195.1 of Danio kyathit. Taxonomy (NCBI): domain Eukaryota; kingdom Metazoa; phylum Chordata; class Actinopteri; order Cypriniformes; family Danionidae; genus Danio; species Danio kyathit. The sequence goes on along the minus strand of LR812533.1, from coordinate 56,238,754 downwards.
GAACAGCGTCTTGTTTTCCATTCATTGTAGGCCATAGAAATTCAGCTTTTTAAGTCAGTGAAAGTCTATGAACTTGCAATCTTTTAAAGTTAGATATTGTGGTTTGCTAATATACTTGCTAAACTCTATTAAATAAATAAAATCAATTATGTTTTGTAGGGTTGGGCGATGTTGACCAATTTAGCATCGTACATCGTATAGCATGTCTAATGTGAAACATCGCGATGGACGATGGCATAGTCTTCATAGGCGGAGGTGAATTAATTATTTATGAATAATTAAATAATTCATAACGAATTAATTATTTTGAGCCTACCGTTTCAAGTACCTGGTCTTGTTTTACTCCTAACCAAATCATAAATAAATAAAGATAAGTTGCACAGAAAGTTACCACCTGTCAATCACTTTTTCCGCGGGACTCTGGCATGAGTAGGCAGAGTGATCTGTGTCAGTCAGGGCCGGCGCATCCATAGAGGCGACCTAGGCGGCTGCCTAGGGTGGCAGAGCAGTCAGGACGGCGTCCGCGGCACGTCTCCCCCCTTCGCTTTCGTCCGCAACAAACCCTGCATCATCTCAGGGCCCCTCTGTCTTCGCTTTCGTCCGCGACAAACCCTGCATCATATCAACACCCAGCTCCGCCGCCCCTCTCCCCACTCTCCACCAGCTTTTTCAGATTGAAGGCAGCATAACTTTCGGTTTGAGGGCGGCATTCTCGTCATTTGCCTAGAGCGCCAGTTGAGCTTGCTCCGGCCCTGGTGTCAGTATAATAGCGTCGACAAACTTGGTTGGTAAAAAAAGGTGCACAACCAACAGTATCTGAGGGTTTCGCTAAAATTACCAAGTACAAGCGTGAAAGCGAAAGATTGAAGCAGTGTACTGACGCTGTGACACGTTACCTGATAGATTCAAAAGACTGAAGAGGGTTTGCGACGGGGGTGGGGCGGAGGATCGGCGATGCCGGCTCAGCATCGTGATGTCTATCGGCCATCGGCGATGGACGATGGCATCGTCTATCGGCCCAACCATAATGTTTTGTTGAATGTTTATTAGTGCTAGTAACTTGTTTCGCATTATGGACACATAGTCTCTGTCTTAATGAGTTATTCATTCAAAATGCCTGATTCATTTAGGAATGAATCAATGACTGTCCTTATTAGTGGAACATTGAATCACTGACGTAAATGATTCATTCAGAAACAGATTCATCAATCTCAAATGATTTATTCATGGCACAGTGTTGATTTGGGTCACCAAATGTTCTGCTCTGGATTAATCTGAACTCTTTTTTTTTTCATCGGCAAAACTAATAAAAATAATATAGTGTCTACAATATAATTCACTCAATATGAACTATTAAGATTAATGTTTAATATGAGTTATGAGTGACTAGCATATAGGCCAGTTATAGATAAATAGTCCCTGTCTTAATAAGTGATTCATTTGAATAATTTATTCAAACGATTCACTTAGAAATGAATCATTGACTGTCTTAGTGGAACATTGACTCAAATGATTCTTTCAGAAACAGATTCACCGATCTCAAATGATTCACTCGTAGCACAGTGTTGTTCTGAGTCACAAAATCTATTGTAAAATATAAATGGAACTATTTTCATCAGCAAAACAAAAAGATCAACATTGTGTCTTAATTATATTCCACTGAACTTTTGCTTGCTTAATCTAAAATAGAGTAAGATTAATGTTTAATATGAGTTATAAGTGACTAGCATAGGCCAGTTATGGATAAATAGTCCCTGTCTTAATGAGTGACTCATTTGAATCATCTATTCAAAAGATTCATTCAAAATGTCTGATTCATTTGGAAATGAATCAGTAGGTGCGTTCGACATGAAGCACAGCTGCAGCCGGTGATCAACGAGATTAGCCGTGCGCAGGCGGGGGCGGAGTTGAAAACGGAGCTGTCAAGCCGGACACTTCGGGGCTCAAAGTTGCTGCTATCATGATGACCGATCACATGGCGGGGTCATTCATTTATTTGTTCATTTATTGCAATAACAACAAAAGATTTACAGTACAAAAATACAGGTTACAGTCTCTACAAACTATAGTTCATTTTAAACAAGGGAATTATGAATTAAATATAAGTAGCTTATATAACAAGCGCATGAGAAATAAGGGGAAAACGAGAGATAAAAAGGAAATAAATATCCACCAATATCCACCGAGACTTTTTTTGGCGCACGTCAGCGTGACATCAGAGCCAGGCGGACGCAACTCGGACACATTTCTAACCGGCATGCATCCTGCGGTGATCACCGGTGATCGATTCTGCGCAGATTTTGGCCATCTCAAACGAGCCTATCGTCTCATGAACGAATCGTTTGAATGAGTCAATGATTCAGAGTTGCTTTGAGTCACAAAATGTTCTGCTCTGGCTTAAAGTCATCTGCAAAACAAAAAAGTATGATCCAGCATATGTTTTACACCGATACAAGCTAATTCACACACACTCATACACTACAGACAATTTAGACTACCCAATTCCCCTATAGTGCATGTGTTTGGACTGTGAGGGAAACCGGAGCACTCGGAGGAAACCCACGCCAACACGGGGAGAACATGCAGACTCCACACAGAAACGCCAACTGATCCAGCTGGGACTCGAACCAGCGACCTTCTTGCTGTGAGGCCACAATGCAAACCACTGAGCCACCATGAGTAGATGCTTATCTGTGTGTTCAGTATGATTAATTCAGTGCCTTATGTGCAGCTTTTTCTTTAAAACTTGTAATATGCTCACCTCTATTGAAGTCAGTTGTTGATTAAGTCTGCATGTACGCTATTTGTGTGCTTTGTAGGGTTGCTGAGACGGTTCCAGCAGGCAGATCACATACTAGAACAAAGCAAAGTCGTCTTATTTTCTCTCTCCGTGCAAGACAACATGAGGTATTAACCAGGACTTTATCAGTAGGATGAAACCAGACTGATATCTGAAACGCAGCATGTTACCGTTTTATTCTCTTCCTTTGTTCGCGTCTCTGTCGGCTTGAGCATTTGGTGGTCTTGTTACTTTATGATTTGCTGTAAATTGCACATTTCTTTAGCCATGCACATGTTCTCCAGCTAATGCAGGATAGCAGCGTGACTTGACATTTTGCTTTGTCTCATTTTATTCTGCTCTCTCTCTCTCTCTTGTTCTGCTTTTGCTTTCAGAGACATTGTTGTGCTGGAAGTAGGTCGGGTGTTCCTAAATGATCCATTAGTTTCAGCTGTAAAATGGAGAATAAAATAATACAAATGATTATGAGCGGTTCTGTCCTCCTCGACTCGCAGGACTCTTTCACACTGCTATTTGGCTCGCTACTGCGGTACATTTGTGTCAAGGGTGTGAATACCGCCATAAGAACTATGGTGACAGCTTTTACTTCTACATGGACTCAGTTTTGTCAGGTTTTAGAGGCTGGACTGGATGAATTGCCGGCTTTTCACTGAAGGCGTGCTTTTTGTACTGAGAAATGTATTCAGCGCTGAGCGTTTCTGAGCATGATACTGGGAGAATGTGCAGTATGTGATGCTGCTGAGGATTGCAGTAATGATATTTCATGCTATATGTTTCCCTAGAGAAATGCATTTTTAGCTAGAAAAAAAGCCATCCATCATTCTTTTGTTCCATCCATCCATCCATTTATCCATCCATTTATCCATCCATCTTTCTTTTGTTCCATCCATCCATTATTCTTTTGTTCCATCCATCATCCATCCATCCATTTATCCATCCATCCACCTTTTGTTCCATCTATCCACCTTTTGTTCCATCCATCCATCCATCCATCTATTATTTTTTTGTTCCATCCATCCATTCATCCATCTATCATTCTGTTGTTCCATCCATTTATTATTCTTGTTTCATCTATCCATCCATCCATCCATCCATCATTCTTTTGTTTTATCCATCCATCCACCCATCCATCCTTCTATCATCCACTTATCCATCCATCCATCCATCCATCATTCTTTTGTTCCATCCATCCATTATTCTTGTTTCATCTATCCATCCATCAATCCATCCATCCATCCATCCATCCATCCATCCATCCATCCATCCATCATTCTTTTGTTCCATCCATTCATCCATCCATTCATCCATCCATCCATCCATCCATCCATCCATCTTTCTTGTTTCATCTATCCATCCATCCATCCATCCATCTTTCTTTTGTTCCATCCATCCATCCATCATTCTTTTGTTCCATCCATCCACCCATCCATCCACTTATCCATCCATCCATCCATCCCTCCCTCCATCCATCCATCATTCTTTTGTTCCATCCATCCATCTTTCTTGTTTCATCTATCCATCTATCCATCTTTCTTTTGTTCCATCCATCCATCCATCCATCCATCCATCATTTTTTGTTCCATCCATCATTTATCCATCCATTTATCAATTTATCCATCCTTCTTTTGTTCCATCCATCCATCCATCCATCCATTTATCCATCCATCTTTCTTTTGTTCCATCCATCTATAATTCTTTGGTTCCATCCATCATCCATCCATCCATTTATCCATCCATCCTTCTTTTGTTCCATCTATCTACCTTTTGTTCCATCCATCCACCCATCCACCCATCCATCCATCATTATTTTGTTCCATCCATCCATCCATCCATCCATTCATCTTTCTTGTTACATCTATCCATCCATCCATCTTTCTTTTGTTCCATCCATCCATCCATCCATCCATCCATCATTATTGTTCCATCCATTCATGCATCATTCTTTTGTTCCAACTATCCATCATTCTTTTTGTTTCATTCATTCATTTATTCATTCATTCATCATTTTTGTTCCATCATTCTTTTTGTTCCATCATTCTTTTTGTTCCATCCATCCATCATTCTTCTTTCTTTTGTTCAATCCATCCTTCCTTTCTTTTGTTCCATTTATCCATCAATCCATTCTTATATCTCTTGTTCTATTCATCAATCCTCAATTATTATTTTTTGTTCTATCCATCCATCATTCTTTTTCTTCTGTTTGTTTATCCGTCCATCCATTCACCCGTCCTTATGTTTCAACTGTCCATCCACCTTTCTTTCTTTTGTTTCAACCATCCATCCATCCATCCATCCATCCATCCATCATTCTTAGTTGTTTCACCTGTCTATCCATCCAACATTCTTTTTTACCCATCGTCATTATTTTTGATCCATCCATCATTCGTTTGATCCATCTATCCATCATTCTTTCATTTATGCATCCATCATTCTTTCATCTATTCATCCATCCATTCATCCATCATTCTTATTCATCCATCTAGCCATTTTTTCATCTATCTGTGCATCATTCTTTCATCCATGCATTCATCATTCTTTCCATCAATCCATCCATCCATCCATCCATCCATCCATCCATCCATCTATTAATTTGTCATTCGTTTGTTCCATCCTTCTTATTCATCCATCTAGCCATTTTTTCATCTATCCGTCCATCATTCTTTCATCCATTCATCCATCATTCTTTTATCCATCCATCCATCCATCCATCCATCCATCCATCCATCCATCATTCTTTTGTTTCATCCATCCAGCTATTTTTTCATCAATCTGTCCATCATTTTCATCCATTCATCCATCATTCTTTTGTTCCATCTATCCATCATTCTTATTCATCCATCTAGCCATTTTTTCATCTATCCGTCCATCATTCTTTCATTCATCCATCCATCCTTTTTTTGTTCCATCCATCCATCCATCCATCCATCCATCCATCCATCCATCCATCCATCCATCCATCCATCCATCCATTATTCTTTTTCATCCATCCATCATTCTTTTTGCTTCTTCCATTTATTTGTCCTTCTTTCTTTTGTTCCATCCATACATCCATCATTCGTTTGGGTCCATCCATTTTGATTCATCCATCTGTTTTGATCATCCATCAGTTTTTATCCATCTGTTTTGATCCATCCATCCATCCATTTTTATCCATCCATTCGTTTTGATCTGTCCGTCTGTCCGCCTGCCCACCCAGAATTAGCTTCCAACCTTGCATCTGTAAATGGTTTTTATTTTACTCATTCTTGTTGCTTTTGTGAAGTAGATGACAGGGTATTTTATTTTTAGTAAATTATTTTTATAATATTTCCATTTTGTAGGATTTAAATGATTAGACATGGATAAAATATAATTTAATGACATATATCTATGAGTAACTTTTAAGATTGTTACTTTAACTTGAGTATAGATTTTGTATGGTTGTCTGCAGCATCATACCACCCTGTAGCATTCATTTTACACACAAAATGCAGCCAGACGTATGCCAGGGCACGTATTTTTGCACTTTCCCAAATATGTAGCCCTGGGCACGTATCCCCAATCAGCCTGTGTTGTGTATTTTCACTATATTTCCAGCACTGTCACAGCAAGTGTGAAATATACTAGTCCTTTCTCTCTTTTCTCTCTATCTGTCTCTTCTTATCTCATGCTTTTTTTTTTCTCTTGAGTCACTTCCCCGTCTTGGAGTGTAAACATTAAGGTTTCCATTTCCATAATCCGTCGGACTGTATTAGCGGGATAAGCTCTGGTGGCTTGCTGGACTCCATACAGGTTAAATCACCATCACGGTCCCGAAGGAAAACGCGGATTGAAGTTTTGCGGGGATCTGTTTGCTTTTGTCGGCGACTACAGTGTGATCAAACTCAATTTCTTTGCTCATCCGGTTTAGATTTATTCTGGTAATTGAGGAAAGCACACATCAGTCTATGTTTTACTGCTCATGTACCAATTAGAAATGCTGCACATCTCCAAACACGATGAAAGAAAGATGAATACACGTAACTGGCACGCTATCTCAAACAAATATTTTGCAGTGCTCTGGTGTAATCACCTAGACAGGTTGTGAATCAATATTAACCCGGTGGTAATTGGCTATTAATCTTGCTTGTGTAATTGTCAACTTACATAAAAGAGCTGATGACCTTCTTTTGCTCCTGTGTGAAAGCACTGTGACATTAAATCACTTGAGAAATTCAGTGCTCAATGGCACAAACATAAAAACACAATATAAAGGTATATGCAAATGCAAATCACTACAAACTAAAGAGTCCAGACGGTACGATTTATTACAATACTTATCATGACAACATTAATGTGCTTTTTTTATATACAGGGTGGAAAATAAGTATTGAACAGGTCACCAAACATACTTATTGCTGTTGACTTGAAATCTTCCCCAGATGTTGATAGCAACCAAAGAAATCCGTATATGCAAAGAAAACAAATCTAATTAGTTTACAAATTAAGTTATGTGTCATAAAATGAAATGAAAAGAGAATAATTATTGAACACATAAAGAAAGGGAGGTGTAGTTACAGTGAAAGCCCAGACTGCAGCTGAAATCTCTCAGTAGTTCTTCAGCAACTCTCTGCCCTTCCACAGTGTAAATGAATATCAGCCGCTTCAGTCCAACATCTACATAGGGCTGGACGATATGGCAAAAATTTATATCACGATATATTTTTTTATTTCGGTCGATACGATATAATTCCGATATCGATATGGACAATATTAAAAAGAAAGGAAAAACTCCCAAGAACGCACACAATGGATGTCTGTACCTACAAATGTCTGCAAAGTGAATTTGCAAAGTCGATAATACCTCCAGACACTTATAACTTTTTTTTTTAAATAAAAACAGTACAAAAAAATTTGATCACTTTTTATTTGTATTTAGCCTTTACAAACAAGAAATGTGAAATAAACTATCAAATAAATAAAGCTCAAAAATTCATAAAAAATATGCAAAATAGTTTTTTAGAAAAATAAGTTTTGTAGTATAACCAGCAGGACAGCAGTGATGTGTGAACTGAATTTGGTGAGAGTACAGTAATTTACAGTACAGTTATTGAATATGTTTGATAATAAAAATTCATAAAAAATATGCAAAATAGTTTTTTAGAAAAATAAATGTTGTAGTATAACCAGCAGGACAGCAGTGACGTGTGATCTGAGTTTGATGGCAGTATAATGAGTTAGAGGGAAGTTATTGACAGCTTTTGTAGTATTGGTTTTCGCGTTTTGCTCTTTGTAGACGGTCCCTAAGGATCGTCTCTTTGCCGCCTGCGCATAGAGATCAATATATTGCGTCCAGCGCGTAGGAAAGCTCATTTTTAGGAAAATAAGGTTGTAGGTGGTTGTATACATTGCGACAGTTGAAAAAATGTGTTATTTGTGTAGGAACAATGTTTCGGTCATGAGTTATTGATCCGGAAAAGACGAATCTGCGAATCTGTTGCTAACTTTACTGAACTGAACCACTTCTACACCACTGCATTAGTCTTTCCTTTCTTATCAACTATTTCGTCTGCATTCTTACTTGTGGAAGCTTGTTCATTCGCATATGTATTCAGAGCACTCATTTTGTAGCTAAAACTTTCTGCGCCGCAGCTTAAATCAACTGCTGTGCTGAGCGCTGGCAGCGTGTCTGTGTTGTTCGTCATCACGTAAGTGAGATCAGATCACGCTCTTTCTGACGGCTGAGCACTGAACGTCATTCAGTGACAAGTGATACATGTATAAGATCTTATATAAATAATAATATATCTATTTATATATATGCAAATTTATATCGAAATATCGGAAATGGGTTCAAAAATCATATCATCGTTATTGAAAAAAATTCTATCGCGATATATATTGATATCGAATTATTGTCCAGCCCTACATCTACATTAGCAGGAGGATGAAGATGAAACCAGGGTGGATATTTCAGCAAGACAATGATCCAAAACACAGCCAAGGAGACTCTCAGATGCTTTCAGAGAAAGAAAATCAAGCTGTAGAATGGCCCAGCCAATCACCTGACGCGAATTCAATAGAAAATACTAAATAAAGCTCAGATTTGATAGACGAGACCCACAGAATCATTAAGATTTTGACACTCTGTTGAAGTCTGTGAGAAACTCACACCTGAGCAATGCATGTGATTTCCATTCTCCATATGAGAGGTGTCTTTGAGCTGCCATCATTAAAAAAGTCTTGTATATAAAGTGTTAAACAGATTTCAGTAGTTTAGTGCTTTCTCCTTGTGTCATTTCATTCGTATCACACACAACTCATTTTCAGATTTGTTTTGTTTTATTTTATGTCTGTATTGTTTGGATTTTTACAAAAATCTGGTTTAAGTGCATGTTAACAGCTCCTTTAGAAATATTATTCCCAGGAAAAAAAAAAACATGACAATGTGTTTAATTATTTTCGGCGCTGTAGATTGCTCAGCATAAATGAGTTCTCTCCTCAGAGATCTATCTTTAACATTAATATTGCCTATAGGATAATTTACAGTAATATATTTGTTCATACTGTATATATTAGATTAGGACCAAAGCCAAAACTGGAACTAATCTAAAAAAAATATATAAAAATAAAAAGTTGAAGGTCACAGTTCAATAATTTGTACACCCAAATGAGTATGCTGGAAAAAAATAAATAAATAAGAATTTAATAAACATGAATAATTAAGAAATTAAGAATATAAATGTGTTTTTAAATATGTTCTATATGTTGAATATGTGTCCAAACTCTTATTTTAATGCATATAACTGTTTAATAAAAATTAAATGAAGTGGAATATAGTGGCTATAGTCACTGAAAAATGGATCAAATACATTTTAAAAAAGGGGTGTATTGATTTATGCTGTGCTCTTTGTGAAGTTTCACAAACTAATTTCGAGAGGAGCATGTGATGTGATTGATCGCGGCTGGTCTCTCATCTGTAATCATTAGTAAGCCAATCAGATCATTCCAAAGTCACTATAAATAACCCGACTAGCATTACTCCCTCATCTTCGTTTATTTGAAGAAACCCCTCATCCACCCCATCTCCCCCTTTGCTCCTTTACCAGGGGGAGCTCTCGTGAACTACTTGATCTCGTACCCCCTTACATGCTAATAGACCAGGCAGGAGCCTTGGGCTTAATCATCCTGGAGCTTATAGTTCACTCCTAAACCTGCTACTATGATCAAGCAATATCTAAGTGTGAACTCTTGACAAATTGGTCAAAAGCCAAACACAAGTTACTTTGCATTCCACTACTGACACATCTGTTTTAAAGAGGAATGTCTGAAGAACAAATCATTTTTAATCTAGAAATGCATCTTCATTCATTCATTTTCCTTCAGCTTAGTCTCTGTTTCCGGGGTTGCTACGGCGGAGTAAACCGCCAACTATTCCAGCATATGTTTTACACAGCGGATGCCCTTTTAGCTGCAACCCAGTACTGGGAAACACCTATACATACTCATTCACACAAACACACTCATACACTACAGCCAATTTAGGTTATTCAATTCCCCTATAGCGCATGTGTTTAAACTGTAGGGACACCCACACCAACACAGGGAGAACATGCAAACTCTACTGGACTCGAACCAGTGAATTTCTTGCTGTGAGGTAACAATGTTAACCACTGAGCCACTGTGCTGCCAGAAATGCATCTTATTTTCCCTCAATAAAAAGTCTAAATGCAAAAGATACTATTTTAATACTTTTTATTACCATTTAAATACTTTCTATTTCTAATACCAAATTTCAAGTAGCCACAATGGAATATTATTCTTTATAGATTGATTTAGATTTGGTTCATTTCATTTGCAAGTATTTATTTTTAAGCCTCCACACACAATAAAATGGCTGAAATACAGGTATAGAGTGCATTGAGTATACAGTTTGTAATAGTGTATACATTTTATATGGTTGATTTTAAAATATTTAATATTGAAATATTGAATAAATATTGAATTGTTGAATCTTGTTTCCTTTTATTGCAGTTTAGCTTGAAATATCAGATAAAGTGCATCTGGAAAGTATTGATAGCGCTTCACTTTTTCCACTTTTTTATGTTTCAGTCTTATTCCAAAATTGATTAAATTCCTTTATTTCCTCAACATTCTACACACAATCCCCCATAATGAGTTTTTGAAATTGTTGCAAATTTATTAAAAATAAAAGACCTGTAAAATCACATGTACATCAGTATTCACAGCCTTTGGCGTGAAGCTCTACATTGAGCTCAGGTACATTCTGTTTCCACTGATCATTCTTGAGATGTTTCAGCAGCTTCATTGGAGTTCACCTGTGGTCAATTCTGTTGATTGGACATGATTTGAAAAGGCAAACACCTGTCTATATAAGGGCCCAGGGTTGACAGTGCATGTCAAAGCACAAACCAAGCATGAAGACAAAGGAATTGTCTCGAGGCACAAGGCTGGGGAAGGTTACAGAAACATTTCTGCTGCTCTGAATGTCCCAATGAACACAGCGGCCTCCATCATCCGTAAGTGGAAGATGTTTGAACCACCAGGACTCTTCCTAGAGCTGGCCGACCATCTAAGCTGAGTGATCGGGGGAGAAGAGCCTTAGTCAGGGAGGTGATCAATAACCCGATGGTCACTCTGTCTGAGCTCCAGCGTTCTTCTGTGGAGAGAGGAGAACCTTACTGAAGGACAACCATCTGTGCAGCAATCCACCAATCAGGCCTGTATGGTAGAGTGGCCAGACTGAAGCCTCTCCCTGCCTGGAATTTGCCAAAAGTCATCTGAAGGACTCTCAGACCATAAGAAACTAAACTCTCTGGTCTGATGAGACTCAAATTGAACTCTTTGGAGTGAACGCCAGGCGTTACGTTTAGAGAAAACCATGCAGCGCTCATCACCAGGCTAATACCATCCCTACAGTGAAGCATGGTGGTGGCAGCATCATGCTGTGGGGATGTTTTTCAGCAGCAGGAACTGGAAGACAACAATTAAAAAGCAACAATTTTAAAAACTCTTTTTTCACATTGTCATTATGGGGGATTGTGTGTAGAATGCTGAGGAAATAAATCAATTTAATCTATTTTGGAATAAGGCTGTAACATAAAGAAATGTGGAAAAAGTGAAGCGCTATCAATGCTTTCCGGATGCACTGCATAATGTTATTTTTGCCCTCATCTGAAAATAGAGGATCACTCAGTCAATATTTATCCATGGTATTGACAGTTTTGTCATTTATATTAAATTGCATTGGTCACAGGTGAAGCTTTGGTCACTTTTAGTCTAAAAACGTGCTCCTATATACGAATCATCACACTTCTGACATCATTTTAAACATTGGTGTAATTTAAAGGTGCAGTATGTAAGTTTGACACCCAGTGGTTGAACTAGGTATTGCACTCCTGGATCATAATAAAAGTACGCTAGGATGCCAGATTGTGTACAGGAGCGAGTGATTTAAACTGGGTTCTAAATAAAAGCAACGACATGCGATAGAGGGAATATTTTTTATATTAAAAGGAGTTTTTGTCCTAACCAACACCTCGAATTGATATATTAGAAATGGCTTCTATTTCTCACAGCTGAACAACAGAAACCTATGACAGCTAGATCACCTCAGGTAAGCCTCGTGTGCTTTATTCTGTGCTAAATGCTAACAATGCGAGTTTGAATGCATTTTACATGGCATTTGTTGCCATATACTGAAAGCAGAAAGTTCACCTCAGATCTTGAAAATACAATAAACCGTCTGAAATTGAACTTTAGAACTAAACACATATGAGTGATTCAGCATCTACATTGATGTTAAAGTGGGTTAACATGTATTAAATAGATTCTAAACCTTACCGTTTCGTGAGTGAGTGCATATTCTGTGCTTCTGAAAGGCTGTATTTACATTTCTGCCGTGTCTCGTCTGGTGCAAACAGCCAAATAGCCGATCACTGCCTCTCTCGTCACAGCGTGTTGTTAGGACACGCGGTTACAATGTAACCTGCTCACCTAATGTTTACGTTCGTAATATTTATGTAATTTGCTAATTAATAACCTCATGTGGAACTGCATCTGTCTCCCATACTGTTCTTTTTGGTCACGGACGCATGCTTTCAGAGTCTTTCTGAATGAATGAATGAAATACGCTGTTTTCCAACAAGGCAACCCGGAGTGCTGACATATAATTGGCTAAACTGGCATCGTGCATATGAAAATTACCTAAACAAAGACAGCGTTCCGGCACGGAAAAACCATTTTCAAAGCAGAATATCTGACTTCAGCATTGTTTTTCAGTTAAACAAGTATGTTCACTTGGGATGTTTCTTAAATATCTGCACACATATTATGGTATATTTATGCTTTAGAAGAGTCAAAAACTTACATACAGCACCTTTAATTTATAAGCTCACTCGTGTAAAAGCAACGGGGGCCTTTTTAACTTGTTAATTTTTCAGCTGATTTTGGTAGTACTTTCGGTTCTGGAGTGAAAAAAGTAACACACCCAGAATTATATTCATTAGCGACTCTTGCCCTCTAACTTGTAGCGGGGAATAATCACAGAAGAACATTAATTTGGATGGGAAACGACCCCTGTTTTCCCACAAGGCTGCGTGGGTCACATTGTCTGAATTATGCATAATGTGGTCGACTGTATGGTTGACTTCATATTCCTCATCCCTCAGCAGATTGCTAATGATTTTAATATACTGAAGATGAATTGTTGAGGCCGTTTCGGGACGAGTAGGCGATCAATGAAATGCCAGCTTAACGTACAGCTCTGTTTTAGTTGGTAAATGAAACGTCAATTAAAAAATGAATGATAATGTTGCATTAGATTTTTTAAATGAGATACAAGCATCAAAAGTTGCACATTCAGATGAGAAAGGCACCTTAATAAGGGTATTGAATTGAACACAACTCACTCCTACTTTAACTTTCTCTCTGTCTCAGTACAATTATCGCTGAACTGTGCAGTTTGTGTATGAATATAATTGAATTGCAAAATAAAGTAGGGCTTGCAAGTGATACAAATGCTTAATTTGATTAAATATGTGATTGATTGTTGTTAAATAAGCTTCTAATTAAGCTAGAACTCAGTAGTTTGTGATAATTGTCTTTATTAGTAGGTGATTGAGTCGTTCAATTGATTGATTCAAATAGCTGATGCATTCAGAGAATGAAATAAATAGCATGCTTTATAAATAACATTGTCTTCCACAAATATATCTTATAGGGTTGGGCGATGTTGACCAATTTGGCATCGTACGATGTCTAATGTGAACATAGGCGATGGACGATGACATCGTCGTCGTAGGCGGGCTGGGGCTGGTTGTTGTTAAATATCAATTCATTCGTAACGAATTTAATAATTGTAGCCTATCGTTTTCACTACCTGACCCACATGGTCTTTGCTTTACCCATGACCAAACCATAAATAAATAAAGTTATACACAAATGACCACCTGTCAATCAGTTTTTTCCGCGGGACTCTGGCATGAATAGTCGGAGTGATCTGTGTCCTTATAATGGCTTTTCCCACAGCTGGTGGAGGAGACGAGAGTTCGTTTGGAGTTCACTGTAATTTGTATTGTGATTGATGATAACTTCCTTATTTTATTATTATTATGAGGACATAATAACAAGTAAAGATGCTAGGGCTCGACCGTTTTGGCGTATGCGCCCGAAATTTTATGCGACCTAAAATATATATTTGAAAGCATTTGTGCGAGTGCATAAATTGTTACCGTGCGACCTGTTTTCACTGCAAAATCATCACCGCGTGCGCGGATTTAGGATGCATCTTTGCACCTAAAAACGCCAAACGCAGCGCACAGGAACAGATTAAAACAGTTGTTATGTGAGCTTGCTGAAGTAAAGAAAGCCCGCAATGCTTGCCCCGCCTTTGTGCTCTTCTTATTGGCCCACTGCGCTAGAACTGAACGCGAATGGATTGGTTAATATCAGCTGTCAATCACTCAGTCAATGCCTTCTGCCTTCACATGACAGAAGCTGCAACTGCGGAAATGTAACGCGCTGAAGATGAGAGAATGAAAATAACACTGACAGATTTAGTTTTAGAAAGCACCTAAAGTTAAATAATGGCACATCTTATTAGTGATCGTGTGCTGAATGTTAATCCACCATTTACACTTTTCCAAGAGTGGATAAAAGACTTCCAGTGGCTTCAAGTCTGCTATGAAAATAACTAAAGCCATTCACTGTAAAGTCTGTGGGACGGGGTTTGTAGGTAACAGCGTTTGCCACTGAATCTACACATTTTAAGCGCGAGAGGTGCTGTATAATCCTTCATTTAATCCTCACCATGCTGTCAGCCATGCAAGCGGCAGCTATAAGTATAATATAACACAGCTCATGAAAAGACTGTTATTGTTATTAAGATGACATGCAAATAATGAGTTATTTATCAATATAAATGTGGGGCGGGGCGATGGATCGCGATGTCGGCTCAGCATTATGAAGTTTATCGGCCATCGGCAATGGATGATGGAATCGTCTATCGGCCCAACCCTAATATCTTACATATATCCTGAGGTTGGGATTAATGTTAAATAATCCTCTTTAAAACTAAAAACTCTCAATAGTTGTGGTAATTGTCTTTATTAGTAGATGATTGAATCATTCAATCGATTAATTCAAACAGCTGATTCATTCAGAAATGAAATAAATGCTGCTCTTTATAAATAAAATAAATAAAAAATATATTGTCTACAAATAGCTGAACGTCGAGCTCTGTTTTTAGTTTATAAATAAAATGTCAGCTAAAAAATGACACCGTGAATGATATTTTTGCATTATCTTTTATTTTCAATGAGATTCAAGCATTAAAAGTTGCACATTCATATGAGAAAAACACTTTAATAAGGGTGTTGAATTGAACACAACTCACTCGTGCTTTAACTTTCTCTGTCTCAGTGCAATTATCACTGAAATGGCTAACAAATAGCTTTAGTTTTAGTTAGTAAATAAAACGTCAATTAAAAAATGACACTAAATAATATTGTTGCATTTGTTATTTTTATTTTTTTGCATCACAAATGAAGCTTTACATTTTTATGCTGCCAACCTTTAAACAAACGTTCAATAATATACACTCATTGCAGACCCGATTGATCAAATCAACCTTGAATGTAGTAACCGGCCAATGAGAATGATTCTCTGATCAGATGTTCAGAATAAACCGATTTGCACGTCTGATTTGAGTCTGCGTGAATAGCATCGTTTTGAGAGTTATGATGGCAATGTTTTCTGGCCGTGGTGTTGATGAAGTGTGCCGACAGGTCATATGCATTTCCACATCAGTAAATACTGCACTCAAATATGAATGAGACACAAATGAGATGTCTGAAAGCCTTTGCCTTGCCATGCCGGTGACCTGCCGTGCACGTCTGGAATTGGTCTTTGAATGGAAAATTGAATTGAAATGAGATTCAAGCATCAAAAGTTGCACATTCAGATGAGAAAGGCACTTTAATAGGGGTATTGATTTGAACACAACTCACTCGTGCTTTAACTTTCTCTCTGTCGCAGTGCAATTATCACTGAACTGTGGGTTGTGGATGATTATAATTGAATATCATGTATAATGTAGAGCATGCATGTATAGGGCTAAGTGATTAAAATGTTTAATTTGATGTTTAACTTTAATAATTTTGATAATCTTTAGGTAATTGAATCGTTCAATCACTTCATTCAGAATGTAGAAGATCAACCTACAATAAAAGATCGATCAGGGATTTATTAGCTCATTTCAAGGAATCAAATATTGAAGATTCAAATCACTTGATTCAATTCAGTTGAGTCCGACTGAATCAGTTTAAAAGCTTTCTATTTTCTTTCTTTTACTTCAGCTAGTGCAAAATGCAGCTGCCAGAGTTCTTACCAGGTCTAGAAAATATGATCATATCACCCCAATTTTATCCTCCTTACACTGGCTGCCTGTTAAGTTTCGCATTGAATTTAAAAAATTACTCCTTACCTATAAAGCTTTAAATAATCTAGCTCCTGTTTATCTAACCAACCTCCTGTCTCGCTACAACCCAACCCGCTCTTTACGATCTCAAAACTCAGAGCTTCTAGTAGTACCTAGAATAGCAAAGTCGAGTAAAGGAGGTCGAGCCTTCTCATTTATGGCCCCTAAACTCTGGAATAGCCTTACTGATAATGTCCGAGGCTCAGACACACTCTCGCAGTTCTAAACTAGATTAAAGACCTATGTTTTTAGCAAAGCATACACTCAGTGCATTACATAGCGGTATGACGCATGATGTGCCCCACGCAGGATTTTGCTTCTTGTTTTTATACACTATGAACAGCAGCTACGCTAATTATTCTCCTTATTCTGTATTTCCACCTGGGGGTACTCATCCCGAGGCCCTCAGACTATGCAGTGCCACTGATGTGATCCAAGACCAACGACGAGATGATCCCAAGGTTTTCATAATCCTGGACCAGGCCGTATCCTGAGCAGCTGCTGTGGTGGTCATCATGGAGTGAGAGCATGAGACTGATTCCTGTGACGCTCCAACGACAGACAAGTCTTCGCTGAGGTCCAGCTTCCTGCGCCTAGACTGCAGCTCTGCACAAGACGTTTGGCCATAGGGGAAATGGTCGTGCCCACCTGAGCCAGGTTTCTCTAGAGGTTTTTTAAATCTTCGCTTTCGCCAATTGGTGAAGTTTTTTCCTCGCCGCTGATCTGTAGAGCTGCGCATCGATGGATTTGCTCTTCAGTGTTTGGACTCTCAGTAGTGAATTTTACCCCACACTGAACTGAGCTGAACTGAACTGAATATAATCTCTGAAAACTGAACTGACACTGTTTCAATTCACTATAATCTTCCATGTGAAGCTGCTTTGACACAATCTACATTGTATAAGCGCTATACAAATAAAGATGAATTGAATGAATTGAATATTTGTCCAGCAAATAGAAGACATCATATTTTACCAATCTTGTTTATATTATTTCCGTGGCCAATGATAATAGGATAACATTGGGGTAAATTTTTATGAAGGTAACAAAATCTACAGCTCGAGGCAATGACTTAGAAGCACATAAACACAACACAGTTCTTGCAAAATCTGAAAACAAAGATTTATTAAGCTACACTACGATACAAGAAGCTAACTACTTAATAAACAAACAACAAACAAACGCACACACACATACACACAAATGCATTCCAGAGGATGCATAATGAGTTGACGATCGTCCCAAATAAATTTTAGTACGTATTACTAGATCTTAGAATCACACAAATGCAGAGATTTGGCTCATTTTTAACTGCTGAAGATCAATTTGCAGCAGATCAGCAAGAGACAACATTTGTTTGTGCTACTTGCGCTTTTGCTGAAAGTCTTGAGGTTCTCTGGCTGGCTGGCCTCGGGGAAACACGGCACTCCTGATTGGTGGGTGACTCCGCTTCAGTGACGTCCTTGGGTATCGCTCGCTTGTGAGTGGAGTAGGGCTGGACAATAACTCGATATCAATATATATCGCGATAGATTTTTTTTCAATAACGGTGATATGATTTTTAAATATATATAAGCTGAGTCTGAGAGTTTTATTTATTTGATAATTTATTTCACATTTCTTGTTTGTATAGGCTAAACACAAATAAAAAGTTAACATTAATTTTTTTGTACTGTTTTTATTTTTTTAAGTTATAAGAGCCTGGAGGTATTATAGACTTTACAAATTCACTTTGCAGACATTTGTAGGTACAGACATCCATTATGTGCGTTCTTGGCAGTTTTTCCTATCTTTTTAATATTGTCCATATCGATATCGGAATTATATCGTATCGACCGAAATTAAGAAATATATCGTGATATAAATTTTTGCCATATCGTCCAGCCCTAGAGTGGAGGTTGTCCTGGGTTACCAGGGTAACAGACTCTGCTCTGCTCTGCCCTTTAAGTTTCTATCCCGAACCTTTAAGAGGTTGTATGGAAAGTTTCTGGTGACCCAATCGCATGGCGATAGCCGAGCAGATGAGAGGGGGCAGAAAGCACCAGCGAGCACAAGCAAGCTAATGCAAAAAGCAAAGTTTTACTGTTGCACTGGTTTGGTCCATCCCTCTGGCACTGTCTTCCATTGAGTGGTTGTCATTGAGGGCGGGGCCATGCCCCGTATCATTATACTCAGGGTAAATCATTAACAGACTGCTTGTTAATTTCAAGTGGTGAAATCTTGTGCAAGTTCGTAACTATCTTACATCAAATGTTACAAGACGAATACTGTTTGTACTACTAGTTTATCATTTACACCAATGTAGTGCAAAAGTCACTAGCTCTCAATTAGTACCAGACATCGTACATTTCAGACACATACAGAAGGTTTCATATGCTATGAGGGTTAAAACACAATAGCCCCTTTCACACATTCAGACTTTTCCGGAAAATTACCGGCAGTTTTCCGGTAAGGTCTGTATGTGTGAACAGGCCCTTTTTGAAAATACCGGTAAATTCGTGGCTATTTGTTATTTAAGTTGTAACATCACTGGTAATTTGCCGGAATGCTGCTCTGTGTGAACGCAGAAGGAAGATTGGCGGAAAGAGCGCGCTCACGTCTAGTACACGCTGACGTGAGACGTCTACTTTAGCCAATCAGAACACTCAGACGCATTCACATCCCCACGGTTTATGAAAATAAAAGCCTTTGAATATTTTTCCAGACACATTTAGCTGCTAGATGTTAGTTAGATAACGTTTCTATGTTCCTTTCTTAATGCCAACTGTGGAAATAATTATCGATAAAATGCTTATGATACATTGCTGTTTGTTTACCTTCAAGCTCTGCTTGACGAGTGTGCACGTGAAGGAGCCGGTGTGTGCCAGCACACGCACATATTATAAACATCTCGACACCTGAAAGTGTTCCTTCATATGTTTTTATATAAGTTGTTCACAATACTTATCCATCCACAGTATATGTAATGTAGTCAAGTGTGTAAACATTTAGCTGCGGTTTGCGCGTCTGCCTTTGGATGTCTCTGTGAAAAAGCAGCTGCATGAATGCTAAAGCTATAGATAAAAGTTAAACAATCAAGAAAAGGCTGACCCCATCTATGTTTACAAATACAAGCGCAGCCGTTTAGAGCTCATTTCTGGTCAATGATGTCAGAATTTACCGGTATTTTGGAATGGATGTGTGAACGGTCTATTCTGGAAAAATTACGGAACCTCGGTGTCTGTGTGAACAACGCTTTAATGAATTTTCCAGTAAAGTGATTCTGGAAAATGTTTGCATATTTACCGGTATCACTGTGTGAAAGGGGCTATTGATTAACTTGGTTGGTTACAATGATTGCAATAAACACATAGTACAGTATATGAGGTAAACTATGGCATATTATTCAAAGATGCATCTGCCTTAATTGTAACACTTCAAGTGATTGTCTTTTATTCATATGCATTAATTCCAGAGATCCTTTGTCTCTACAAAATTCCAGAGATCCTTTGTCTCCACATGACCCAGGAGTTATGAAAAAGAGTCTTATGAGGCAGTTAGTTAGGTTTCCTGTTGGATGACTTGTAAAGCACCATTGTTGGTTGATTAAATCGCGCCCAAATTTGGTAAAGGGTCCCCAGAACATCTACAGACAAAGTATTGGTGAAAAATAGTCAAATCAATTGGCTCTTTGTTATCTGTGATGGTATAAACCCTCGAGCCAATTCTAAATGACTGAAACCAGACAATGTGGTGCCTGATTTCCAAGATTTCAGATTCGGACTGGTTTTAATTTTGCAAAATGCCAATGAGTTATAACACGAATATGAAATAAATGGCACACTTTATAAATAATATTGTCTCCAAAAATGTATATCTTATGCCCTGATATATATTTTTAATAATTCTTTTTATGGCTTTTCACCTTTATTGTGATAGGACAGTGGGGATTTTACAGACTGGAAAGTGTGGGGAGCAGAGATAAGGATAGAATCAGCAAAGGACCTCAAGCCGGGAATCGAACTCGGGTCACCGTGAGCACCTCTGTGCTTTGTGTTGACGCACTAACCACAAGCCTATTGGTGCCAAAATGCCCTGATATTAATTCATGTGAAATCATCTAAACATCAAACCAAATTTATATAATATAATAATAACTTATATAATAATAATAATGGATTCAAAAACAGATAATATTGTCTAAAATATAACACAGTATTAACTTAATCCATTTTCTAAAACATTTTACAACTAATGTAAAATAATCCTCTAAATAAGAAACTAAAGCTGTCAGTAGTTGGTTGCAATTTTAAAAAATGCAAATAAAAAACAAACTCTAAAATATAACAACATATTAGCTTATTAAACTGTTGTGTAAAGAAAAGTCTATGTCTCGCGTCCTTTTGTGCTTTTCAGTACATCAGCTCCTGATTTATTGCGTCTGTGATTTTCCTCACGGCCATCATGTGTTTTGAAAAATATGAGACAAAATCCATGAAATGTAATATAGGTCTGAGATGAGTGTGTTAATAATTGAACACATTACTTTTTCATAACTAATAAATTACATCAACACATTAAATCGACACCACTAGAATAATGCAACATCCAGTCTTCTCATTTAATGCTTGTTTTACTACAGAAGATCTCGTCCTCAAACTGCAGATCTTCATCTCTGATCCCTGATTGGCTGCTTTTGCTCATTATCCAGGTGTTGTTGGGATGCAGTTCTACATTTGGAAGAGAAGATTACAAGGTACCAAAATCTTTGAAGTTTTTTTTTTTACTTAATTATGTTTAAAGTTGGCGGCACAGGGGCTCAGTGGTTAGCACTGTCGTCTCACAGCAAGAAGGTTGTTGGTTCAAGCCCCGGCTGGGTCAGTTGGCATTTCTGAGTTTGCATGTTCTCCCCGTGTTGGCGTGAGTTTCCTCCGGGTGCTCTGGTTTCCCCCACAGTCCAAGCACATGCGCTATAGGGGAATCGAGTAACTAAATTACCCATAGTGAAACATATGCTAGAATAGTTGGTGGTTCATTCCGCTGTGGCGATCCCTGATTAATGAGGGACTAAACCAAAGGAAAATAAATAAATGAATAAATGAATGGTAAATGTCAAGCAAGCCACACTCAAAAAATGATTACTGCTGCTTGTTCAAATTACCTGTTTAAAATGAGCTGAAACAACACATGTTGTTGCCAATTAATTTGTTTTATGTTCAGTCCACCTAAATTTGTAAACCATTAAGTTAACTTAAGCGTTTTGTGTGGGTCCAACTACCTGGTTAGGGGATTAGTAGTTCACAGCATGCTTTGCATGGGTTGATTCAAGAGAGGGAAATGTTGACAATAAAAGTAATCTTAGGTGTTTAAAGTTAAGACAAAGACTTGTTAGAGTTTATTCTTCACTTTAGTTTTGAAGATGTAGAAGAGTTTCATGTAATGCTTTGAGTCTACAGATTACCATCTTGCAGTGGTACCCATGCTTTGGGTGTTGGTATAAATTAGCAAAAATGCAGTATGTTGCTTTGCTCAGTGAGCAATAACAGTCCTAAAATGAGTTCTGAGATCAGTCTTAATCAACTGTATATGTAACTCAGGAAATCTGCTTAAAATGGCTTTTAGTTCATTTAGGATAACTTTAAATAAAACTAAGACTCTTTGAAATATACGACACAGACATACATGATATTATCAGACCTTTGAGTTTAAGTTAAATAACAATACAAATGTTTAAACTTGTATTTGATAAAATCATGTTGGACCTACTCAATTGCATTTAATTGTGTAAATAGTTTGTTTTAGTTGGTGCTAAACACATTTATTGGATGGAAATCCTGCCCTCAGTTAAATTGAGTTCATCCAATGAGTTATTTTTTTGAGTGCAGGGAAACATTATTTCTGTAAGTTCTGCTTGTTTAGACACTTATTGAACTAAGTATTAAGCCATGCACCAAGCAACAAATGGGGTTTATTCTTCTAGATTATCTTGTGTGCAAAAAAAAAAAAATATATATATATATATATATACACAGTTAAGTCAGAATTATTAGCCCCCTTGTTTATTTTTTCCCCCATTTTCTGTTTAACAGAGAGAAGATCTTTTTAACACATTTCTAATCATAATAGTTTTAATAACTCATCTCTAATAACTGATTTATTTTATCTTTGCCATGATGACAGTAAATAATATTTGACTAGATATTTTTCAAGACACTTCTATACAGCTTAAAGTGACATTTAAAGGCTTAAAGGTGCAGTATGTAAGTTTGACACCCAGTGGTTGAACTAGGTATTGCACTCCTAGATCAAAATAAACGCACCCGTGGGATGCCAGATTGAGTACAGGAGCGAGTGATTTAAACCGTGTTCTAAATAAAAGCAACAACACGAGACAAGAGGGAATATTTTCCATATTAAAAGGAGTTTTAGTTCTAACCAACACCTCGAATTGATATATTAGAAACGGCTTCTATTTCTCACACCTGAACATGTGAAACCTATGACAGTGCAGCTCAGGTAAGCCTCACAGCCCAACATGTGAAACCTATGACAGTGATCACCTCAGGTATATCTCGTGTGCTTTATTCAGTGCTAAATGCTAACAATGTGAGTTTGAATGGATTCTAAACCTTATCGTTTCATGAGTGAGTGCATATTCTGCGCTTCTGAAAGGCTGTATTTAAATTTCTGTCGTGTTTCGTCTGGTACAAACAGCCAAACTGCTGTTTGCGTGTTGTTAGGACACGAGATTACAATAACCTTCTCATCTAATGTTTACGTTCGTAATGTTTATATCATTTGCTAATTAATAACCTCATGTGGAACTGAATCTGTCTCATTTCGACGTCTGATACTGTCCATTTCAGTCACGGGCACATGCTTTCAGAGCCTTTCTGAATGAATGAAATATGCTGTTTTCCAACAAGGCAACCCGGGGTGCTGAAATATAATTGGCTAAACTGGCATTCTGCAGGTTAAATTTACCTAAACAAAGACAGCGTTCCGGCACGGAAAAACCATTTTCAAAGCAGAATATCTGACTTCAGCATTGTTTTTCAGTTAAACAAGTATGTTCACTTAGCATGTTTCTTAAATATCTGCAAACATATGATGGTATTTTTATGCTTTAGAAGAGTCAAAAACTTACATACAGCACCTTTAACTAGGTTAATTAGGTTAACTAGGCAGGTTAGGGTAATTAGGCAGGTTATTAGGCTAGTGATGGTTTGTTCTGTAGACTATTGAAAAAAAAATTAGCTTGAAGGGGCTATTAATTTTGTCCCTTAAATGGTTTTAAAAAAATAAAAAACTGATTTTATTTTAGCCGAAATAAAACAAATATAACTGTCTCCAGAAGAAAAAATATTATCAGACATACTGTAAAAATGTCCTTGCTCTGAAAAAAAATTAAAGGGGGTCTAATAATTCTGACTTCAACTGTGTGTGTGTGTGTGTGTGTGTGTGTGTGTGTGTGTGTGTGTGTGTGTGTGTGTGTGTGTGTGTGTGTGTGTGTGTGTGTGTGTTTTGGGCTAGAATCCATTTTTAAAAATGTATTACCTCTATTAAAAATGTATAGTTTGTCCTCTTGCACAAGTCGAACATTTTAGTAGATACATTTTACTAATAAGGCCCAAACTAAAATGTTAGACTTGTGCAAGAGGACAAACGATACTTTTTTAATAGAGATAATACATTTTTTACAATGAAAATCTAAGATTCCAGTCATCTCTAAAAAGCATCACAATAGCATCACAATGTTTATTAAATGTATATTTTTAGATTTATATATATGATAAATGCTATTTATTACGTTTGAAACGTCAGATAATTATTGTTGAAACACTGGCATTTTTTGAGGTTTTTAGTGCACAAAATGTGATTTCAAGAGTTCACACTTAGCTGATGATTTAATATAAGCTTGTTTGGCATGCTGTCCCAGGAGAGAGCCCTGAGCTTAAGGGATCCTCGAGCCCAGGGCTCCCCTCCGTTCGTAGAGCGAGAGGAGAGCTTAAGCTTAGGTAGCTCTCAAACTCCCCAGCTTCAATAGCTAAGGAAACTCTTGAGGAGAAAGGGAGTTAGACAGTTGTATCCATTGCCTAAGTCTGTTGTGAATTAAGTATATCTTTGCGGGTGGGAGGAAACCGGAGGACCCGGGGGAAACCCACACGGACACGGGGAGAATATACAAACTCCGCACAGAAACACCCACCATCCTGGCGAGGACCAGGGCTGGCAGTGTTCTTGCTGTGGGGCAACAGTGCTAACCACTGGGCCGCCGTCCCGCCCGATCTATGAAAAGGAGGAGAAGGGGGAGGAAAGGGGGGGGGGGGTGGTTCTTCCATACGAAGATAACTGTGTACTGAAACTGTGGTTATTTATAGTAAATAGGGAATCATATGATTGGGAGATCATGATTAGTTTAATGCGAGACCAGCTGTGGTAAATCACGAGCACGTGATCCTCTCGAAATTAGTTTATGAATAAACTTCACTTAAAACATTGAATTGATTTTAAGATTTCTCAACTTATTTAAAATCTTTTACAATGTTCTTTTTGTAAAACATTATATAAGGATTTTTAGACAATATAACACATAACATTTGATCTGCTTTTCCTAACAAAAATCCCATTTCACCTCAATCTTTGGCTTCTGCTGAAAAATCGGTCAAAAATGAAACACCTCCGGTTTAAAAATGGCTTGCAATATTTCTCCCATGCACTTCACGCTGGGATAATGTTTCACATTAGAGCATAAAACTGTTATTTCATCTTTCCGTGCTCTTTTATGTTCAGTCTTGGAGTGACCTTTACCTTTGACAACACTCGCAGCGCAGTCCGCATAAAAGCACCTTCAGCATTAATCATGGAGGAAAACTGATCCCAGACCAGCAGACGGAGCAGATTCCCTGCAGTTCTGCTGTCATTCACTCAACAGTTTCATCTGTTCTGTCTTCAGGCCAGCGAATATAAGAGAGAGATCCGCTTCATCCGCGTGTGCAGAGCGCTGCTATTGAATATTGAGGGATGTGCATCGTGGGAAATAAGAGCAGGACTATAGAGATTGATGGAGGACAGCAGGAAAACCAATAATGAGAGGCAGGAAGACTTCTGTTAGCAGGTTCTTCTGCGTTCCTCATTAACCTGCAAATTACAGCTTTGTGGCATTCAGTTCTGGTGTCAGGATTTGGGCTGCTCTCATTATACCAGTGCACTAACTTAAGTTGACAAAAGAGCAGAGCATCAGAAGTTACTCACTGACATCATGTTACAAATGTGTAAACAATAAAAGTCTCTATGAAATTGGAATAATTTTCAATAAAAGTGAATAATATTGAATATAAGTTATGATATTATATTATATATGTTCCTCATTGATGGGCGACGCAGTGGCGCAGTAGGTAGTGCCGTCGCCTCACAGCAAGAAGGCGCCATTGCAAAATCGTCCAAGTATTCACTACCCATCTATGTAATTTTTTTACCCGCACAATTGAATTCAAAACCGCCCAATCTGGCAACACTGATTCTACTAATACTATTAATTCTACTAATCATGGATATCGTTAGTTGTTTTATAGTATTTATTTAGTATTGTGCAAAAAAAAAAAAAAAATCATGAAAATAATGCTTTATTGTATTATATTAAATAATATGTCCCTGTAAATATCATTAGTGTGAAAAGGAATAAAAGTTGTTGGTGTCATACTGCCCCCTACTGTTCCTTTTACCTTCAAACTGCAGCCAAATATGTTTTAAATTACAATTATCAGTGTCATAACTATATAGATCATATCTACCGTATTTCAGACTCATCTCTCACCACCCTCCTGTTTTGTTATTTCTCCTGGAAAACCCCCCATAATTTCACCCCGCCCCCGGTCTTAAGCTTTTTAGACAACCCTTGGTTGCCAACTTTGGTATAGTATTCGATCATTGCCTCTGCTTAAAACCCAGTCCATAGTACAGTTACTAACCTCGGCTGGGTCAGTTGGTGTTTCTGTATGGAGTTTGCATGTTCTCGCGGTCTCTCCGGATGCTCCGGTTTCCCCCACAGTCCAAAGACATGCGGTACAGGTGAATTGGTTAAGCTAAATTGTCCGTAGTGTATGAGTGTGAATGAGTGTGTGGGTGTTTCCCAGAGATGGGTTGCGGTTGGAAGGGCATCCGCTGCGTAAAATCGTGCTGGATAAGTTGGTGGTTCATTCCGCTGTGGCGACCCCGGATTAATAAAGGGACTAAGCCGACAAGAAAATGAATGAATGAATGTTCCTCATTAACCTGCAAATTACAGCTGTGTGGGATTCAGTTCTGGTGTCAGCATTTGGCAGACCCCATAGTTTTTCACGATTTCTTTTGTGAATTTCTTTTTTTTTTTTTTTTTTGCGATAAAAATGACTGATTTTGGGGTGGCAATTCCCAGGAATTTGTGGACAATTTTGTGATAATGGATAAATATATAAAAAATATACATATGAAGAGTTTCCGCCATTTCAAAATGGGATAATGACACTGAGTGAATGCTTTAGACACGTAGTAGATGTTCAACAAATAGATTTGCTTCAAATCATCTAAATTGCAGCGTCCGCGCATTCAGAAATAACAGTTTGTTAGCAAACGCCGCTAAACGTCACTTGCCTTTGACAGCAAAAGCCGCTATATCCCGAGAACCAATCAGAAGGCGTGAATCTAATCATATGTTTTCAATGTAGCAGCGCGCTGGTACACCGGCTTTATGAGGAGACTGTTTTATTCCACTTCCGATTTTAAAAGACGGAGTTTGATGAACTGGATGAGGCTGTCCGACTGTCAGTGAATGGCAAATGAAAACGTCCCTTACCTCAAAACTCTGTACATTATAAGAAAAAGAAAACACAATGTACAGTCGGAAGTGTAGCATGCATTCATAACAATTTTTTGCGCAGCGAAGCTACTTTGAATGAGTTCAATTTACTATCCATTAAACGGCAACTCCATTTCACGAAAGACAGAGTTAAGATGCCGTTGTTTTAGACCAAGACCTTAAGTATGGTGAGAATGAATGAATGAATGAATGACAGCTTCTAAAATTGTCTGAGAGGGGTCCTCTTTTTGCCCAGTAGGCCTACCTTGTGTTTTATTTGCTAATTTAAGCTCTTTTTTAAAAAGACAAACGCAATGTATAAAACTAGACATAGTATATATACTACTTTATAATACCTATACGTCTGATAAGCTTTTATATTAATGGACAATGCACAGATATTGATGTTTCATAATGTTTTACACTACATTATTTGAATATACCAAGCTTAGCTTACAATGTTTACATTGCTCTATTTACATTAAATCTAAATCTCAAACATCAGAAATGACAACAGATTGTTCAGGTTTAATTAAATTTCAACAGATTTAAAGGTTACTTCTGAAACCGTAAACATCCCATCCTTGCTTTTTCGCAATATAATTAATGTCAATGATAAACACTGGGCATATATACTCAATTTGGATTAATTTGGGAGGCAATCACAGAGCAGTAATATGCAACAACAGCCAATCAAACTGCATTTAACCCATTTAATCCCAAATTGTATTATTGTTTAAAAATTCATATATCAAAATACACAATTGAGGATAAAATTATTAACATATTGTTAATTATTACCCTCCTGTGAAATTTGTATTTCCCAAGTGATTTTTAACAGAGTAAAGGACATTTTTCACAATATATTTCACAATATTTTTTTATTCTGGAAAGAAAGTTTTATTTCTTTTAGTTTGTCAGTTTTAATGTTATTGATTAATGCACTTACTAGACACATTTCATTCATTCATTTTCCTTCTGCTTTTTCCCTGGTTTATCACAGCGGAATGAACCGCCAATTACTTGACAGATTTATATATTTTTAATTTTAGGTGTTTAATGTTTGGTAAAATAATTTCTAATTGCATCTTTAGTGTGTTTTTCAACTAGTTACACTGTCTTGTCCCAATAGGTGGATTTTAGAGGTTTTTGCAAAAAAAGCAGAAGTGGATTTAACTTATTTTGATGCAAAAGAAAATGTACCTTGTTAAAAAACAAAGAAATGTCTAAAGTGACATTTTTGAAAAAAAAAAAAATAAAAAGGTATTTATATATATATATATATATATATATATATATATATATATATATATATATATATATATATATATATATATATATATATATATATATATATATATATATATATTAATGATGCCACAATTCTCAATATAATATTGAACCGTTCGGTACGACATCCACGGTTCAAGACACGCTTGTGAATTGTTTTTTTTTTTTTTTTTGGTTTTACATTTAAATAATTGATGTGCGTTTTATTTCTCTCAGAATTGACTGTTTGTGTGTGCCTGTAAGCCTACGAGCTGAGATGAGGAAGCTCCTCCCTGTGAGTAAATCTTCAATCACTATGCTCTAAAGTTAGGGGGCGCTCCACCATCATTCCACACTTTAACATGGCGAGCGGCGGTGAAGTGAGGCTACAGTACGAGAAAGCGCCGGCGTCTTTCAAATCTGCGGTGTGAGGACATTTCGGTTTTGCCGTTGAGTATAATGCCAATGAAAGAAATAACGGTGAACAAAAAATGACTGTGAGCAAGCATTGTTTTACACATATAGCCTACTCAAACGGAAACACTTCCAACATGACTGCACATCTGCGGCGCCATCACCCAGCAATATCACTGTCTGAAGGCAGGATAGCAGAGAAGGTAATAAAGTCCAAAAAAACAACAATCCCTCGCTGAATCCTTCCAGCAAACAAACCCAACTGGTTCCAAGAGACACATAAAAATAACAAAGGCAGTCGGGGTGTTCACTGCTAAAGACTTGCAGCCGTTTTCGGTGATTAGAGATGCAGGCTTTTGTCATTTTATAAAAGCACTCGTTCCGCATTACAGACTACCGTCTCACACTTTTTTCAGCACCGAGATAATTAAGATGGTTTCAAGAGTTCACACTTTGCTGATGATTGATTATAAAGCTTGTTTGGCATGCTGTCCCGACAGAGAGCATTGAGCTCGAAAGATCCTCGAACCCGGGGCTCCCTCCCGTTGCAAGGTGAGAGGGGAGTTTGAGCTCAGGTAGAACTCGAGAATATAAATATTGCTCTTAAGAGATAGCTACCTGCTAAGTGCCTGTCTATGGTGCTAATTTGGATTAGTCAATTAACTTAAGTTGCATGTCTTTGGATGGTGGGAGGAAACCGGGGGAAACCCACGTGAGCACGGAGAGAACGTGCAAACAGAAATGTCTGCTGGTTTTGTCCAGAACCAAAGACGTTCTTGCTGTGAGGCAACAGTGCTAACCACTGGGCCACCGTGCCACCCATCTAGAAAAGTAGGAGGAGTAGGGGTCAAAGGGGGGGATTCTTCAAAACAAAGATGTCTGTGGTATGAAACCTAGGGCTCTTATAGTGGCCTAGGAATCGTCTGATTGGTGAATAATCAATTGGATAATGCGGGGCAGCTGAAAGCAATCATAAGCACATGATCCTCTCGAAATTAGTTTATAAATAAACTCCACTTATTTATGTTTACTGAAGTACAAATATGTTTATTTGAAATGGTCAATTTAGGTTTATTAACTTCACATGTATGTTTGTTTTCAAAATGTAGGATTTTTTGTGTTGCCCAGTTTGTACATGGGCTAACAACAGCTGTGAGATTTCAGTGTTATTTTGTTATACAATACACTAGGAACTAGTGTACATTTCTTGGCTTTTAGGTTAAATAACAGAGCATTGCAATCATTGAATTTTTTTCTCCTTAACCTCTTACTGTTCTTATTGCCTAAGCATAGAATAACAAAAAAAAAAAAACATGTCAAGCCATCAGAACTGAACCAAAAACCGTGTTAGAGAGAGAGAGAGAGAGAGAGAGAGAGAGAGAGAGAGAGAGAGAGAGAGTGAGAGAGAGAGAGAGAGAGAGAGAGAGAGAGAGAGAGAGAGAGAGAGAGAGAGAGAGAGAGAGATTATTTATTCTCAGTGAGGTTCATCATCATCAAAAGCACCTGACCTGATTGATTGTTTGTGGCTTCATTGTTCCTCATTGTGCACAAGATGGAGCATTAAGATAAAGATAACATACTGAAAATAAATATGCAGCAAGATAAATGGTGCTATAAATGTAAATACAGTATGCTTGCTGGAACTGATTTACAGTAGGTTACTGGCGAACTGCTGCCAGTAAGTCACTGTGGATTCTACAGGAAATTCGTAATAGTGTAGTTAAACATTCATAGTTAGTCATTTTATTTACAACTTATATTTGTGTATAATATATATAACATTATACTCGAGAACCAGACAGAACTGTTGTATAATAATTATAGGAGGGCATAGATTAATCTTTTAAATCTAGATTAATCTAGATTAAAATGGCTCGTTTGAATTCTGCCGAAGGCATTCAGAATATGTGTGCTACCCAAATCTTTGAGAACGGGTTTCTCAAGCCAGGTGGCGCATTAGACCAGGGGCTCATCTCCTGTTTCCAAAATGCATCACAAACTGCTTGAGAAACTGTTCTACTATGATAATTGGTGATGAAAATAAATGATGTTCAATAAGATGTACTTGTGTTTACTAACTGTTTATTCAGTTAAACATGAATGTTGAGCTGTAGGCCTACATAAGCTCCAAACAGCCATTTCATACTTGCTTTTGATGTACGCACATACAGAAAATGCTGCTTCACAAAGGCAAGTTCACAGAGCCCTGACGGTGTGTCAAGCATTGAGTATGTTTACATGGGCAACAATACTTTAATACGATTTTAATATGATTAAAACAATACTCTGATTAAGAGTCAACCATGTAAACAGCGATTACCTTTGATTTGATTACCTTAATGCGAATAAAGTCAGAACTGAACTAAACAGAAATGGAATTAAGACATGTGGAGTATGCAGATATTAGTGGCATTACTGACACACTATTACTGTCATGTAGGACTTTTCGCCATATTTTCCGACAAGATCCACATAGGCAGCTGTGAGTAAAGGACCGCACAGACACACAGACGCACACACACAAACACACATCGCGAAATGCTGAAGTTTTTTTCTTTCCATTAGGCGTGCGTTATTAAATTCCATAACACTCTCACCAGTCCTTACTCATTATTTGCGTCTAATACCCCAGTTTGTCACGAAGGCATGAATGAAATGTTCATGAGTTAAAGTGAAACTGCTCAACTGCAGTTAGAGTCAGGCATCCTGCTGATTTGATTCAGAAGGGCACTTTTTTGTCAGACGGCTCACCGGTCAGGTATACATCCACGCTAAAATATCAAGGTGAAAGTCATCACAGCTTGCGTAGAATAGACCCAGCTCCCAACCCAACTTTGAGAATAGATTAACGCCGATATTTTTTTTATCGCGCAATAAGAGTCTCCCGTTAACGCAGCACATTAACGCCGATAATGGCCCACCACTAATAATAATATATTTAAACAGCAGTTCTGTCTGGTTCTCGAATTTGGTTGGCTGATAGCCGTGCGATATTCTGCAATAACAGCACTCCTACAGCCTCTTCACCCCTGTGTATTCCCCCGCCCACATAGAGTAACAGCAGATCAATAAACTCACTACAGTTGGACAAATATTGCAGCTGTTGGACAACATAATGTACTTCTGAGGCATTTTAGTCGAGAATGTAGTTGTTTAGATTGCAAGTATGCAGTTATAAGGATAGTGCCTAGTTTAACTATTTATAATTTCTGAGATACAGTATGTCAGCGGCCATCAACCTGAGCACAATAAAGACGGTAGATGTTCTGCCACAACATGGCAACAGATACCGCCTAATATGTCTTTTGGGGAGAAAAACTCTGCATAAATTTCAAACTACAGCTGATCAAATCATTATAAAACAGGTCAGTGACATTCTAAGTGGATCTCTCTCTTTTGTATGTTGTAGTGCTGCATTTACCTAAATATATATATATATAGGTTCCAAACCTCATTTTAGGGGCTCAAAAAGATAAAAACCTGACAAATGTGTTAAAATACACCATCTTTAGCTGTGAGAAGTGGAGTATAAGCAGAATAATCGACTCCAGTCTGTTGAATTATTATAAAATAATGCCCAGGCGAAGTGTAATAATTCAACAGCCTGTCATCTATTATTTCTTGCATACAAAAGTGTGATGAACCCTGAGACAGAAGTGGCAAGTAAACTAAAGCCGCTGACCTTGTAACTGTTCAGATGGCATATCATTTCTGCACATGCATTATTGTTTAGTAATTCTTTTCCAGTTTATAATTTGGGATGTTTTAAGGAATATTTAAAGGATATCTTCTGGAGAAAGTATTATTTCTTTTAGATTTGCTGACAATTAAAGCAGTTTATAAGTTTAAAAAAATAAATACATATTAAGGTCAATATTATTAGCCCCCTTATGACTTTTAAAACCACTGTTGTTGTCTAATGACTTGCCTAGTTAAGCCTTTAAATGTCACTTTAAGCTGAATACTAGTATTTTGAAAAATATCTAGTCAAATATTATTTACTGTCATCATGGCAAAGATAAAATAAATCAGTTATTAGAAATGAGTTATTAAAACTATTATGATTAGAAATATGTTGAAAAAATCTGCTCTGTTAAACAGCATTCGGGAAAAGAATAAAATTTCATAGGAGGGCGAATCAATTCAAATGAACTTCATTGGCATGACTTTATATTGATGAGTATTGCCAAAGCATTGTCCATGACATGAATAAACAAACCATTATCAAATGTATTAATAAAATAAAAACAAAAACAAGGATAGATCTGCAAAATAAGTAAACAAGTGTATATATAATTTTAAAGGTAATATACACTCACCGGCCACTTTGTTAGGTACACCTTTCCAAGTGCTTGTTAATGCAACTTTTTAATCAGCCAATCACATGGCAGCAACTCAATGCATTTAGTCATGTAGACATGGTCAAGACGATCTGCTGCAGTTCAAAGAGAGCATCAGAATGGGGAAGAAAGGGGATTTAAGTGACTTTGAACGTGGCATGGTTGCTGGTGCCAGAAGGGCTGCTCTGAGTATTTCAGAAACTGCTGATCTACTGGGATTTTCACGCACAACCATCTCTAGGGATTACAGAGAATGGTCTGAAAAAGAGAAAATATCCAGTGAGCGGCAGTTCTGTGGGCGAAAATGCCAGACGTCAGAGGAGAATGGCCAGACTGGTTCCAGCTGATAGAAAGGCAACTCTTAAAGCACAACACGTCCAACCTTGAGGCGGATGGGCTACAGCAGCAGAAGACCACTCCGGGTGCCCCTCCTGTCAGCTAAGAACAGGAAACTGAGGCTACAATTCACACAGGCTCACCAAAACTGGACAATAGAAGATTGGAGAAACGTTGCCTGGTCTGATGAGTCTCCATTTCTGCTGCCACATTCGGATGGTCGGGTCAGAATTTGGCATCAACAACATGAAGGCATGGATCCATCCTGCCTTGTATCAACAGTTCAGGCTGGTGGTGGTGGTGTAATGGTGTGGGGGAGATTTTCTAGGCACACTTTGGGCTCATTAGTACCAATTGCGCATCGTGTCAACACCACAGCCTACCTAAGTATTGTTGCTGACCATGTCCATCCCTTTATGACTACAGTGTACCCATTTTCTGATGGCTACTTCCAGCAGGATAACGCACCATGTCATAAAGCGTGAATCATCTCAGACTGGTTTCTTGAACATGACAATGAGTTCACTGTACACAAATGGCCTCCACAGTCCCCAGAATTCAATCCAATAGAGCACCTTTGGGACGTGGTGGAACGGGAGATTGGCTTCACGGATGTGCAGCCGACAAATCTGCAGCAACTGTGTGATGCTATCATGTCAATATGGAGCAAAATCTCTGAGGAATATTTCCAGTACCTTGTTGAACCTATGGCACGAAGGATTAAAGCAGTTCTGAAGGCCAAAGGGGTTTCAACCAGGTACTAGTAAGGTGTAACTAATAAAGTGGCCGCTGAATGTATCAAATTAATACAAAACATTAAGATAATGATATTAGTATTACTTTATATTAATATGCATTTATATATTAATATTTTAGTGCTAGTAATAGTGTGATTGGTCTCTACATGTGTTCTCAGCATCCGCTCTGCTGGTTTTGTGTGTGTGTTCAGTGTGTTCCAGATTCAGTGTTTTTCAGAAACGGTGAAGTGACTCATTTTCCTCTTCAGCAAACTTTCACTGCTAAACAAAACAAACTTCTGTTGATACAGGAAGTTTTTCTCAGTCTCTTGTCTGCAGTGTGTGTGTGTGTGTGTGTTTGTGTTAGCTGTGTTTGTGTCTGTTGTCTGCGGTGTTTGAATACTGAAGAAATTTGGTAACACTTTACATCGTTCACAATACTTCTGTTCTTGCATTTTTCTCTATTCTTTTCTCACTTGTGGCCTTTCTACTGTTTATCTCCATATCTCTCTTTTTTTCTATTTTGCTTGTTTTTTTCTGCTATCTGTCTGTCTGTCTACCGATCTATCATTCGTATCATTCTTTTCATTCGTTTGGTCTTTCGTTTGTTCCTATGGTCTATTGTTTGTTCGGTCTATCATTCATACGGTCTATCGTTTGTTCGGTCCATCATTTGTACAGTTTATTGTTTGTTCGGTCTATCATTCATTCTGTCTATTGTTTGTTCGGTCTATCATTCGTACAGTCTATCGTTTGTTCATTCTATTGTTTGTTCGTTCTATTATTTGTACGGTCTATCATTCGTACTGTCTATTGTTTGTTCGGTCTATCATTCGTACGGTCTATCGTTTGTTCGGTCCATCATTTGTACAGTTTATTGTTTGTTCGATCTATCATTCGTACGGTCTATCGTTCATTCTGTCTATTGTTTGTTTGGTCCATCATTGGTACAGTCTATCGTTTGTTCGTTCTATTGTTTGTTCGTTCTATTATTTGTACGGTCTATCATTCGTACAGGCTATCGTTTGTTCGTTCTATTGTTTGTTCGTTCTATTATTTGTACGGTCTATCATTCGTACAGGCTATCGTTTGTTCGTTCTATTGTTTGTTCGTTCTATTATTTGTTCGGTCTATTGTTTGTTCGATCTATCATTCGTACTGTCTATTGTTTGTTCGGTCTATCATTCGTACTGTCTATTGTTTGTTCGGTCTATCATTCGTACAGTCTATCGTTTGTTCGTTCTATTGTTTGTTCGTTCTATTATTTGTACGGTCTATCATTCGTACAGGCTATCGTTTGTTCGTTCTATTGTTTGTTCGTTCTATTATTTGTTCGGTCTATTGTTTGTTCGATCTATCATTCGTACTGTCTATTGTTTGTTCGGTCTATCATTCGTACTGTCTATTGTTTGTTCGGTCTATCATTCGCACTGTCTATTGTTTGTTCGATCTATCATTCGTACGGTCTATCGTTTGTTCGGTCTATCATTCGTACTGTCTATTGTTTGTTCGGTCTATCATTCGTACTGTCTATTGTTTGTTCGGTCTATCATTCGTACTGTCTATTGTTTGTTCGGTCTATCATTCGTACTGTCTATTGTTTGTTCGGTCTATCATTCGTACTGTCTATTGTTTGTTCGGTCTATCATTCGTACTGTCTATTGTTTGTTCGGTCCATCATTCGTACTGTCTATTGTTTGTTCGGTCTATCATTCGTACTGTCTATTGTTTGTTCGGTCTATCATTCGTACTGTCTATTGTTTGTTCGGTCTATCATTCGTACTGTCTATTGTTTGTTCGGTCCATCATTCGTACTGTCTATTGTTTGTTCGGTCCATCATTCGTACTGTCTATTGTTTGTTCGGTCTATCATTCGTACTGTCTATTGTTTGTTCGGTCTATCATTCGTACAGTCGATTGTTCAGTCGGTCTATCGTTTGTTCGGTCTATCATTTGTACGGTCTATTGTTTGTTCGGTCCATCATTTGTACAGTCTATCGTTTGTTCGGTCTATCATTCGTACTGTCTATCGTTTGTTCGGTCTATCATTCGTATGGTCTATCATTCGTACAGTCGATTGTTCAGTCAGTCTATCATTCGTACAGTCGATTGTTCAGTCGGTCTATCGTTTGTTCGGTCTATAATTCGTACTGTCTATTGTTTGTTTGGTCCATCGTTCGTACAGTCTATTTTTTGTTCAGTCTATCATTCGTATGGTCTATCATTCGCACAGTCGATTGTTCAGTCGGTCTATCGTTTGTTCGGTCTATCATTCGTATGGTCTATCACTCGTACAATCTATCGTTCAGTCGGTCTATCGTTTGTTCGGTCTATCATTCGTATGGTCTATCACTCGTACAATCTATCGTTCATTCGGTCTATTGTTTGTTCAGTCTATCATTCGTATGCTCTATCACTCATACAATCTATCGTTCATTCGGTCTATCGTTTGTTCGGTCTATCATTCGTACTGTCTATTGTTTGTTCGGTCTATCATTCGTACTGTCTATTGTTTGTTTGGTCCATCGTTCGTATAGTCTATTTTTTGTTCAGTCTATCATTCGTATGGTCTATCATTCGTACAGTCGATTGTTCAGTCAGTCTATCATTCGTACAGTCGATTGTTCAGTCGGTCTATCGTTTGTTCGGTCTATCATTCGTATGGTCTATCATTCGTACAGTCGATTGTTCAGTCAGTCTATCATTCGTACAGTCGATTGTTCAGTCGGTCTATCGTTTGTTCGGTCTATCATTCGTATGGTCTATCATTCGTACAGTCGATTGTTCAGTCAGTCTATCATTCGTACAGTCGATTGTTCAGTCGGTCTATCGTTTGTTCGGTCTATCATTCGTATGGTCTATCATTCGTACAGTCGATTGTTCAGTCAGTCTATCATTCGTACAGTCGATTGTTCAGTCGGTCTATCGTTTGTTCGGTCTATAATTCGTACTGTCTATTGTTTGTTTGGTCCATCGTTCGTACAGTCTATTTTTTGTTCAGTCTATCATTCGTATGGTCTATCATTCGTACAGTCGATTGTTCAGTCAGTCTATCATTCGTACAGTCGATTGTTCAGTCGGTCTATCGTTTGTTCGGTCTATCATTCGTATGGTCTATCACTCGTACAATCTATCGTTCATTCGGTCTATCGTTTGTTTGGTCTATCATTCGTATGGTCTATTGTTTGTTCGGTCTATCATTCGTATGGTCTATCATTCGTATGCTCTATCACTCATACAATCTATCGTTTATTCGGTCTATCGTTTGTTCGGTCTATCATTCGTACGGTCTATTGTTTGTTCGGTCTATCATTCGTATGGTCTATCATTCGTACAGTCGATTGTTCAGTCAGTCTATCGTTTGTTCGGTCTATCATTTGTATGGTCTATCACTCGTACAATCTATCGTTCATTCGGCCTATCGTTTGTTTGGTCTATCGTTTGTTCGGTCTATCATTTGTATGGTCTATCACTCATACAATCTATCATTCATTCGATCTATCATTTGTTCGGTCTATCATTCGTACGGTATATCATTCTTACAGTCAATCGTTCATTCAGCCTAACGTTTGTTTGGTCTGTCATTCATACGGTCTATTGTTTGTTCGGTCTATTATTCGTACGGTCTATCGTTTGTTCGGTCTATCATTCCTACGGTCTATCTTTTGTTCGGTCTATTATTTGTACGGTCTATCGTTTGTTCAGTCTATCGTTTGTTCAGTCTATCGTTTGTACAGTCTATCGTTTGTTTGGTCTATCATTCCTACGGTCTATCGTTTGTACGGTCTATCATTCCTACGGTCTATCGTTTGTTCGGCCTATCATTCCTTCAGTCTATTGTTCGTTCATTTGGTCTTGTTTGTTCATTAGTTTGGTCTATCATTCTTTTTGTTCAATCAGTCGATTGTTCATCTGTTTGTTCGTTTGGTCTAGCATTAGTTTGTTCGTTTGGTCTACCGTTCGTTTGTTTGTTTGGTCTATTGTTTATTTGTTCGATCGTTCATTGGTTTGTTCGTTCGGTCTATCGTTCGTTTGTTCGATCGTTTGTTTGGTCTATCGTTCGTTTGTTTCTTCGTTCAGTTGATCATTCATTTGTTGGTTTGTTCGGTCGATCGTTCATTTGTTCGTTCGGTCTATCGTTTGTTTGTTTGATCGTTCATTTGTTCGTTCTGTCTACCATTTATTTGTTTGTTCATTCGATCTATCTTTCATTTGTTCGTTTGGTCTATCGTTCTTTTGTTTGTTCATTCTCTCGTTCATCTATTCCTTCCTTCAGTTATTCATTCACCCATTCAATTTTTTGTTCCTTCATTCTATCATTTGTTTGTTTATTCTATCGTTTGGTCCTTCGTTCTATCATTAGTTCATTCGTTTTATTGTTTGTTCATTTGTTTTTATCATTAATCCGTTCTATTGTTTTTGTTTGTTTGTTCTTTGTTTGATCTTTCGTTCGTCTTTTCTATCATTTGTTCTTTTGATCAAGCTATCATTTGTTTCTTCATTCATTCATTTATTCATGTTCGTTCAGTCCATCACTCATCTTTTTTTTTGTTTGTTCATTATTATGTTCGGTTGTTCGTCTATTCTTTTGTTTGGTTGTTTATTCAATTGTTTGTTCGTCCATTCTATTGTTTGGTCCTTCATTCTATCATTCATTCATTCATTCTATTGTTTGTTCGTTTGTTTTATCATTCATTCACCCATTCTATTGTTTGTTCATTCTTTTGTTCTTTCATTTGTTCTATGATTCGTTCGCCTGTTCTATTATTTGTTCTATCGTTCGTTCGTTCGTTCGTTCATTCTATTGTTTGTTTGTCTGGTCTATTGTTTGTTTATTCGTTCCATCGCTCATCCATTCTTTTATTTGTTTGTTTATTCTCTGTCCATTCTATTGTTTGTTTGTTCATTCTATCATTGGTTCCTTCATTCTATTGTTCTTTCGACATTTTGTTGTTTGGTCCTTTCTATCATTTGTTCATCTATTCTATTGCTTGTTCATTCGTTTTATTGTTTATACCTTTTATCGTTTGTTTGTTTTATCGTTTGTTCATTAATTCGTTCATTCTAACATTTGTTCATTCATTTTTTTGTTCAAATGTTTTACTGTTTGTTCGATCATTCATTTGTTTGTTCATTCATTACTTCGTTCTATCATTTGTTTGTTCTTTCTATCGTACATCCTTTCCTTTTGTTCTTCTATCTGTCATTGTACACTTCAGAAAGTCAGCAGTTTTTTTACTCTGGTAATGCTGATGTTTTAGTTTTCAGTGTGTCATTTCTTCGCATTAAGTGTTTGCAGTTATTAGCAATATCTACCGTTTATGGTAGGTCTGCTTCTGTCTTTTATCTGCGTTTCTCTTCAGGCTGTGGACACTGAGTTTCTCTGTGAGTTTGTACAGTACATGACATTATGTCTGAGTGTTGCATCAGCTGCTGTTCACTGTGTGCTGGTCAATGACAGACAGACAGACAGACAGACAGACAGACAGACAGACAGACGGGTGTCTACATTAAACACACACTGCTGAAATACCTGCATCTCCATCATCAATAAACCATCATACTCACTGCTGCTTTTACATGCAGGTGTCTTCAATTATTCCCGTACTGCATTACTGAACACCAAACACTGCTACTGAGCCCAGGATCAACATAGATGTTAATACAGGATCACATCATACCTGGCGAAATCATGACGTGCCTGAAACTATTTGGCAACACTTTACATTAATGCTGTATTAGTTAACTATTATTAACTACCAATGAAGCTGGTGTTACAGTGTTTATTTTCATTTTAGGACTGGTTAACTATTGATTTTGAGATATTGATTTTTTTTTCTACACACACACACACACACACACACACAAAATATATTTATTTTTTAATTTTTTAGGGGTTTTTCGCCTTTAATTGGGATAGTACAGTGGAGGTTACAGACAGGAAAGTATTGGGAGCAGACCGAGGGGAAGGGTCAGCTAAGGACCTTGAGCCGGGAATCGAACTCTGTTTGCTGTGAGCACCCTGGGGTTATATGTCGACGCACTTAACCACTATTTAAAATAAATATATGAATTATTATATTTTTAACTGAAATTGATTTAATAATATAAATCATAACAATAATATTAATAATTGCATATGTTAAAAATATGAGTTAATATATTTTTAAGTAGAATTTATATAATAATAATAATAATAATAATAATAATAATTGCATATGTTAACTGTATGAATTATGTTTTTAAATAGAATATAATAATAATAATAGCATATGTTAAATATATGAATTATTATATTTTAAATATAACTGATATAATAATAATAATAATAATAGTAATAATAATAATTGTATATGTTAAATTAATAAATAAATTATATTTTAAATTGAATTTATATCATATCAATAATAATAATAATAATAATAATAGCATATTTTAATTATATGAAATATTATATTTTAAATATAACTGACATATAATAATAATAATAATAATAATAATAATAATAATAATAATAATAGTTATAATAATAATAATAATTGTATATGTTAGATTAATAAATGAATTATATTTTAATTGAATTTATATCATATCAATAATAATAATAATAATAATAAAAATAGCATATGTTAATGCTATGAATTATTATAATTTAAATATAATTGATATAATAATAATAATAATAATAATAATAATAATAATAATAATAATAATAATTGTATATGTTAAATTAATAAATGAATTATATTTTTATAAAATTTATATCATATCAATAATAATAATAGCATATGTTAAATATATGAAATATTATATTTTAAATATAACTGACATAATAATAATAATAATAATATTTATAATAATAATAATAATAATAATTGCATATGTTAAATTAATAAATGAATTATATTTTAATTGAATTTATATCAGATCAATAATAATAATAATAATAATAATAATAATAATAAAATAGCATATGTTAATTTTATGAATTATTATATTTTAAATAGAATCAATTTAATAATAATAATAATAATAATAATAATAATAATAATAACAATAGTAGTAAATACATATGTTAAGCGAATACATGAAATGTAGTGTATAATTAACTTTACCCATTTATTTAATTTAGCTTTTCCCTGGGGCACAAAAACATTGTCAAATTTAGACAAAAACTGCACGAATATTGAGTTATAAATCTATACAGAATATCTGAGAGCATTCACACAATCCAAAAATCCTGGGTTGTCTGTTATACACAAACATTGGGTCAAATGTGGAGAAGCTGTTGGGTTAAAAAGTATAATTTAAATGTAATAAAATTTAACAAGTCAGCAAGTCCAGTGTTGACTTAATGTTGTCATATTTGACTCAACGTTGGGTTAAAACAACCCAGCATTTTATTTTAAAGTGCTGAATTTGAGACATGATTGAGTTCATCTGTGATTCTGAGTGAATCTCAGGCATTTATTAAGAAGGAATTGGGATATTATTAATGCTCATATCTGCTCTTTTGTGTCTGGAAAGCTGTTTGTTCCCATCATGCTCTGCTGCAGGTTTGTTTTGGCTCTAGTGTTACTTAGCAGATTGACTTCCACTGCAGAGCCATTTTCTG
The DNA here is from genome assembly GCA_903798195.1 of Danio kyathit. Classification (NCBI taxonomy): domain Eukaryota; kingdom Metazoa; phylum Chordata; class Actinopteri; order Cypriniformes; family Danionidae; genus Danio; species Danio kyathit. The sequence goes on along the minus strand of LR812533.1, from coordinate 56,196,470 downwards.
TTTAGGAAGCCTGGGGCATGATGGGAAAAAACATGAAATGCACATTTACTTAGTGACTGAGAGGGAATGGGCTGGTTTTTGTAAGTGTGTTTATATTTTAATGATATATTGACGATTGGTTGGTGTTATTCATAGAGAGCAGAATATGTCTGTTTTTATTATGAGCATGTTGTTCATTTGAGGAAAAAGTCTGAATGACAAATCAGATCTATTAAATAAACTTAATTGGTTAGCTTTGTATTGGTAGATTGCCTTAAAAAGGAAATTTTCTGTAATACAA
>LR812533.1:56178690-56193690 GCA_903798195.1 Danio kyathit | reverse complement strand
CGAGGCTCGAACCAGCGACCTTCATGCTGTGAGGCAACAGCACTACCTACTGCGACACCGTGTGTATGTGTGTATATTGTAGTATGTCAGTATATGTGTGTGTAGTATGTGTGTATTGTAGTATGTCTCAGTATATGTTTGTGTGAAGTATGTATGTGTGTATATTGTAGTATGTGTCAGTATATGTGTGTAGTATGTGTGTGTGTATTGTAGTATGTGTGTGTGTATATTTTAGTATGTGTCAGTATATGTATGTGTGTAAGTTCACATACAATAAGATTATTCTGTCTCTGAAAAAGCTCAGATGATGGTGTCAAGGTTTTGGAAGTTTCTGATTGGCTAATTGACAACATTTGAGTTAATTGGAGGCACAACTGTAGAATAGTATTTAAGGAAAACCTCAAACACACTGCTTCCTTGTGTGACAACATGGAAAAATCAACAAGCCAGAATCAACAAAAAAGCCAAATTACAATGTGCTAAATTACACTGGGAAAAAGACTAATGTTTGGAGACATGTCCTGTGGTCTGATGGAGCTAAGATTGAACTGTTTGGCCATAATGACCAGTGTTACATTTGGAGGACAAAGGGGAAAGCTTACAAGCCTAGGAACACCATCCCAACTGTGAAGTGTGGGGGCGGCAGCATCATGTTGTGGGGCTGTTTTGCTGCAGGAGGGACTGGTCCACTTCACAGCATAGATGGCATCATGAAGAAAGAACATTATGTAGAAATACTGAAGCAACATCTCAAGACATCAGCCAGGAAATTAAAACTTGGCCACAAATGGGTCTTGCAAACAGACCATGACCCTAAGCACACTGCCAAATTAGTTCAAATGTGCTTTAAGGACAACAGAGTGAATGTTTTGGAGTGGCCATCACAAAGCCCTGAGCTCAATCCTATAGAAAATTTGTGGGCAGAGTTGAAAAAGCTTGTGCGAGCAAGACAGCCTACAAATCTGACTCAGTTACACCAATTCTGTCAGGAGGAATGGGCCAAAATTCCTGCAAACTATTGTGAGAAGCTTGTGGAAGGAGACTCAAAACATTTGACCAAAGTTATACAGTTTAAAAGCAAAGCTAAAAAATACCAAGGAAATGTGTGTAAACTTTTGACTGTCTAGAAATTAATAAACAATTCTCTCATTATTCTGGCATTTAGCAAATGTAAATGATTTAGGTAATCCTAACAGACCTAAAATAGTAAACGTTTAGTATAATTTACCATCAGACATTTAAAAACAAATGGTTATGTTCCTTTTTTTAGTATATGTAAACTTCTGCTTTCAACTGTATGTTTGTGTGTAGTATATGTGTATATTGTAGTGTGTATATGTTTGTGTGTAGTATGTATGTGAGTATATTGTTGTATGTATGTGTATATTGTAGTGTGTGTATACATTTATGTATAATGTAGTATGTGTGTGTATATTGTAGTATATGTATGTATATTACAGTTTGTGTACGTATACATGTGTATATTGTAGTGTGTGTATACATGTATGTGTGTAACATGTATGTGTGTATATTGCATGTATATTACAGCGTGTGTATGTGGAAAGTGCAGTGGGATAAGGAGGCAGGTGATATTCTTGATAGGAAAGCAGACGTGTAACCAGTTCACAATGTAAACAAGGATCTTCGTGCAATCACCAGAGTATAAAGTCACTTCCCTGAATCACAGTTGTGCATCCACAGGTTATGAGGAAACGTCATTAGGAGAGGGGAAACATCCACAGAAGAAGGCGAGCCAGGGAGAAGGTAAGCTGGACCATCTGACATCGATTCCAGCCACTGACTGACTGGAATCGTTGGGGTTATATGGGGAACGGTGATCGCTGGTGCAGGTGTGTTCTATTAGTACTCAGGTGAATGTGCTCGGGCGTGATGGGGAGCGATGATTGGTGCTGAGGGAACGTGGCGGTGAGAGAGAATAGTAAACGGAGCAGCAGGAACGAGCCGGAGATGTGACAGTATGTGTGTAGTATATATGTGTGTACATTGTTGTACTATATGTGTGTATGTTGTAGTGTGTGTTATTGCAGTAAATTATATATTTTAAATTATCTATATGTGCGTGTGTAAAATATATAGTTTCAAATGTATACATTTCTAAATTATCTTATTGTTTTCTCCCATTTATTTTATTGTAATTTTTCATACATCTCATTTAATTAAATTAGGACTTGTTTTGGATTTAGAGGAATATTAGATATGCCGTATCGATAAACATAATTCAGTCAGGAATATGTTTGAATACCTATAGCGCAGTGTGTGTGTGAAACAGGCTGGAGAATTGCAGTAGGGAATTCCCCCTCAGTGCATCAGAAAGGCAGTAATCCACCTTTTCATGGCTCCATCTATAATGTTGAATCCCCAGGCTGACGGTGCGAGTCCCGCTGGGCTCCCAGAGTCCCCAATGCTCAATACAGGAGCTCTGATCCGTCCGCAAACTCATTCAGTTTCCTCCCGCAGCGGCTCCTCGATTAACATCTGACACAGAGAAACCTCTCCAAAGCGGCGGTGGTGTGGGGATGGAGAGGCTAAAAGAGCAGCGCATGTTGTTTTTAAAGAGCAGCGACTCTGAATGCTTATCGACACATATAGCTGAAGGAAGACTTATTCACGCTTATATATACTGTATATGTATACAGTAAAAGTCAGAACTATTAGCCTTAGAATTTTTCTTCTTTTTTAAATATTTCCCAAATGATGTTTAACAGAGCAAGGAAATTTTCACAGTATGTCTGATAATATTTTTTCTTCTGGAGAAAGTCTTATTTGTTTTATTTCATCTAGAATAAAAGTAGTTTTACATTTTTTAAACACCCTTTTAGGGTCAAAATTATTAGCCGCTTTAAGCTATATTTTTTTCTTATAGTCTACAGAACAAACCATTGTTATACAATAACTTGCCTAATTACCCTAACCTGCCTAGTTAACCTAATTAACCTAGTTAAGCCTTTAAATGTCACTTTAAGCTGTATAGAAGTGTCTTGAAGAATATCTAGTCAAATATTACTTACTGTCATCATGACAAAGATAAAATAAATCAGATATTAGAGATGAGTTATTAAAACTATTATATTTAGAAATGTGTTGAAAACAATCTGCTCTCCGTTAAACAGAAATTGGGGAAAAAAATAAACAAGGGGGCTAATAAATCTGACTTCAACTGTGTATATATATTAGTGGTGGGCCGTTATCAACGTGCTGCGTTTACTCTTATCGCACGATAAAAAAAAATATTGCTGTTAATCTATTCTCAAAGTTGGGTTGGGAGCTCGGTCTATTCTACGCAAGCTATGATGACTTTCACCTTGATATATTAGCACGGATGTATACCTGACCGGTGAACCGTCTGAGAAAAGAGTGCCCTTCTGAATCAAATCAGCAGGATGCCTGACTCTAACTGCAGTTCGGCAGTTTCACTTTAACTCATGGACATTTCATTCATGCCCCCATGACAACTGGGGTATTAGACGCAAATAAGGAGTAAGGACTGGTGAGAGTGTTATGGAATTTAATAATGCACGCCAAATGGTAAGAAAAAAAACTTCCGCATTTTGTGATGTGTTTGGGTGTGTGTGTGTGTGCGGTCCTTTACTGACAGCCGCGTGTGGATCTTGTCGGAAAATGTGGCGAAAGGTCTTAAAGACCGTGGTGTTTACTCCAATAATGCCACTAATATATGCATACTCCACATGTCTTAAATCCATCTCTGTTTAGTTCAGTTATGACTTTAGATAATCAAAAAAATCACCATTTATCATAGTATATCAGTTTCTCAAGCAGTTTGTGATGCATTTTGGAAACAGGAGATGAGCCCCTGGTCTAATGCGCCACCTGGCTTGAGAAACCCGTTCTCAAAGACTTATTATTTGGGTAGCACACATATTCTGAATGCCTTCGGCAGAATTCAAATGAGCCATTTTAATCTAGATTAATGCCAAGATTACAGTGAGATGAATCTAGATTAAAATATGCCCACCTATAATATATGTATGTATATATATATATATATATATATATATATATATATATATATATATATATATATATATATATTAGGGGTGTCAAAATTAATTGTTTCTTCGGTGCACCGCGATGCAGACGCGGACAATTCGGTATCAGTTCAGTAATAATCATAACCGGTTATTATGTACTGACGTCATTTATCTCCTATGCGCTATGTCGCGGTAGCTTACTAAGGCGAGGGAGGCGAGCGCGAGTGTTTACAATGCTTCGCCTACTTGACGCACAAACTGTGCACAATTTCACTGCGTGTGTGTTTTCTGGACACTCTTTCACTGACACTTACAGCAGAAGCCCCTATTTCACTGCGATTGAGAGAATGAAAGTAAACTCCATTACTCTCTCCCTCTCTCTCTCTCTCTCTCTCTCTCTCTCTCTCTCTCGCTGTGGCCCATTTGACCTGCTGGCGTGACTTTTTCTCTCCTCTCGGCTGATACGGCGATACTTCTGGATAGAGGTCTGCATTCCCGCGGGAGCCGCTGGACCAGACCAGATTTCTTGCGGCGCGGAAAAAAAAATTCCGAATAAAGCGCGGGAGCGGTCGGTAACTCTGGTGTAAGTTGAACGGGAGCAGGCGGTCTAACAATATCGCTCCCGATCAAGCACGTGTGTGTGTGTTTATGTGTGTGAATGAGAGAGAGCGATGCTGTGTGTTGCTGTCTATGTTTGTGTGTGCGTGTGTGTGTGTGAATGAGAGGGCGTGATGCTCTGAGTCGCTTGCTTGGTGCTGTGTGTCTATGTGTGTGTGTGTGTGTATGTGTTTATACAGACAGCCCCAAATATAAAACTGTGTTTGGGGAAAGCATCGTCAATGCACCGTGATGCACCGAGATATCGAATTGAACCGAATTGATGGCATGATAATCGTAACCGAACCGAACCGTGAGACCAGTGTAGGTTCACACCTCTAATATATATATATATGAATAAAATGAAAAGTAACTAGTAACTGTTTACTCGAGTATTTTTTTTTATCAGATACTGTTTTACTTTTACTCGAGTAACTTTTAAGATTGTTACTTTTACTTAAGTAAAATTTTTTGCAAGTACTTGTACTTTTACTTGAGTGTACATTTTGGATACTCTACCCACCTCTGATAAGTATGTACTCCATATCTAATAAGTAAACTTACACAAATGTTTACAAATACATTCTTTATAAGCTTCCCATTGAAAAACAACTAGCTGCAATGGCTGCTTGAGGGTTGTAGCTTTAGTCTGAAGTATAGTTTGTCAATATTACTCAAGTTCTTTTTGATGTAATCAATTCATAAACACTGACATGTGCAAAAACTGCACCCTAGTGCGTCCTGATGAAGTTGATATGTGCTATAAATCCCTTTTTTTTTGTGAATTTTCAAGGCATCATTCATAGCTGTGGTTAATTCTGTCAGATTATTTTTGCTCTGTCAGACGTCTGTCATCATTGCCATCCTGACGAGTTCATCATCGAGTGTGAAGTGTGTGTAGGACAGATTGGATCCGCTCTCACTCTGATATTCATCAACAGGCCGGTTTTGAAGAGTTCGGAGCCTCTACAGGCCTGAGGTCAGTCAGCGAGTGTGTGTGTGTGTGTTGGTAAATCGAAGTGAACACTGGAAAACATCTGCGAGTTTTCTTCTGCTAACCGGCTGGCTGGAGATAAGCTGATATTCTTCCGTTTTGATCGATATCTCTGTGAGTCTGAGGTGTCTCATGAATTTAATTAACCTTGCTCATCTTCAGCCCGAGCGAATCTGTGCAGTAAACAAACACACACACACACACTCACACACACACACAGACGCTGTGGAGAAGAAACATTTATCAGAGGAAGAGCGAGCGCTGCGTTTGGCTCCCGGGTGGCGGCTGTGTGTTCATTACTGCGCAGGTTTCCCATCCAGATAAAAGATAGAGCAGAATTTAAAGCAAACAAACAAACAAACAAAGGGAAAGCGGATGGAGGAAGGCTTTGGGTCGGGAGAGGTCAGTATTTTTGAGGCGAATGAATCTTCAGCTAAAAATAAAAGTTCTGTCAACATTTTGTTCTGTCTTCAGCCTCAACTCGGATGACCTTTTATTCTTCTGTGTTGCTGCTGTCGTCATTCGTTATTCACATAAATGAGCCACTTTTATACTATTTTAATGCTTTCTGAATTTGTTTGGGAATCTCCCTTTAGAAACACTCTCATAAAAAGACTTTAGGTTTCTTGTAGTTCTCATAGTTTGAATACCTAATTTCTTTTGTACTTAACATGATGACAGTACATAATGTTTTATTGGTTTTTTTTAAGATATTAGTATTCAATTTAAAGGTGCTGTACAGTTGAAAGCAGAAGTTTACATAAACTCTAAAAAAAGCAACATAACCACTTTTTAAAAAATGTCTGATGGTAAATCATACTAAACGTTTACTATTTTAGGTCCGTTAGGATTACCTAAATCATTTGCTAAATGCCAGAATAATGAGAGAATTTTTATGGAGAATTGTTTATTAATTTCTAGACAGTCAAAAGTTTGCACACATTTCTTGGTATTTTTTTAGCTTTGCTTTTAAACTGTATAACTTTGGTCAAATGTTTTGGGTCTCCTTCCACAAGCTTCTCACAATAGTTTGCAGGAATTTTGGCCCATTCCTCCTGACAGAATTGGTGTAACTGAGTCAGATTTGTGGGCTGTCTTGCTCGCACAAGCTTTTTCAACTCTGCCCACAAATTTTCTATAGGATTGTGATCAGGGCTTTGTGATGGCCACTCCAAAACATTCCCTCTGTTGTCCTTAAAGCACATTTGAACTAATTTGGCAGTATGCTTAGGGTCATGGTCTGTTTGGAAGACCCATTTGTGGCCAAGTTTTAATTTCCTGGCTGACGTCTTGAGATGTTGCTTCAGTATTTCTACATAATGTTCTTTCTTCATGATGCCATCTATGCTGTGAAGTGGACCAGTCCCTCCTGCAGCAAAACAGCCCCACAACATGATGCTGCCGCCCCCATACTTCACAGTTGGGATGGTGTTCCTAGGCTTGTAAGCTTTCCCCTTTGTCCTCCAAATGTAACACTGGTCATTATGGCCAAACAGTTCAATCTTAGCTCCATCAGACCACAGCACATGTCTCCAAACATTAGTCTTTTTCCCAGTGTAATTTAGCAAATTGTAATTTGGCTTTTTTGTTGATTCTGGCTTGTTGATTTTCCCATGTTGTCACACAAGGAAGCAGTGTGTTTGAGGTTTTCCTTAAATACTATTCTACAGTTGTGCCTCCAATTAACTCAAATGTTGTCAATTAGCCAATCAGAAACTTCCAAAACCTTGACACCATCATCTGAGCTTTATCAGAGGCAGAATAATCTTATTGTATGTGAACTTGACTTTCAAGAAAATTTATAACAATTTCTCCAAAAATATCTCTCTCATTATTCTGCTATTAAGCAGAACAGAAACAAACGTGATCATCCTGACTTATCTAAAAGAGGAAAAGTTTAGTCACATTAACATCTGACTTTTTAAAAATGGTTATGAGCCTTTTTATTCAGTGTATGCAAACTTCTGGTTTCAATTGTATGTGAGTTTGTGACTCTGCTAAAGCTTAAAAGCACCATAATATGTTTGCAGATATTTCAGAAACATGCTCAGTAAACATTTCCTGTTTATCTGAAAAACAATGCTAAAGTCAGATATTCTGTTTTGAACATGTCCGTTATGTGCCAGAACATCTGTTTTTGTTTTGGTCATTTAACCCGCCCAATGCCAGATTAGCCAATTATATTTCAGCACCCCGCGTTGCTTGGTGAAAATTAGCACATTTCATTCATTCATTCAGTCAGGAATGCTCTCAAAGCATGCGTCCGTGACTGAAATGCAACCTCTGGTGGACAGTAGCAGCCTCTGAAATGAGACACAGATTCAGAGTTCCACATGAGGTGATTATTAATTAGCAAATATGAACATATGAACATAAACATTAGGTGAGCAGGTTACATTGTAACTCCGTGTCCTAACAACACGCTACGTGACGAGATTTGCGGTGATAAGAAATTTGGCTTTTTGCATCAGACAAAACACAACAGAAATATAAATACAGCCATTCTGAAGCACAGAATAGTGCACCCACTGCACTCCAGCGAAATGGTGAAGTGTATAATCTAATTAATACATATTAAACCTCTTTAACATGATTAAATGTAGATGCTGAATCCCGGATATGTGTTGGCTTCCATTGAGTCACAGTTCTGAAGTTCAATTTCAGACAGTTTATTTTATTTTCAAGATCAGAGGTGAACTATCTGCTGCTGCTTTCAGTAGTGTGACAATAAATGTCATGTGAAATGCTATTCAAACCCACATTATTAGCATTAAACACCGAATAAAGCACATGAGGTGTACCTGAGCGGATCATTGTCAGTTTTCTGTTGTTGAGCTGTGAGAAACAGAAGCTGTTTCTAATATATCAATTTCAGGTGTTGGTTAGAACAAAAACTCCTTTTAATATGTAAATATTCCATCTGTCATGTCGCTTTAGGCTTGATAGTCAGGAACACTGTTAATATCAATCTGGCAACCTGCGCTTGCGTGTGTTTTGAACCAGAGGTGCAATACCTAGTTCAACCACTGGGTGTCAATCTTGCATTCTGCACCTTTAAAGTGACACCTAAAGGCTTAGCTAGGTTAATTAGGTAAGTTAGGGTAATTAAGCAAGTCAGTGGGCAACATTGATTTGTTCTGTAGACTATCGAAAATAAAAAATACATTGAAATAAAAAAAAACATTTAATTCCCAAATAAATGAGCCACTTTTATACAAATTTAACAGTAATGACAGTAGATAATATTTAATTAGTTGTTTTAAGATACTAGTATTCAGCTTAAAGTGACATTTAAAGGCTTAATTAGGTTAATTAAGTTAGGGTAATTAAGCAGATCATTGGACAACATTGTTTTTTTTTTGCAGACAATCGAAAAAACCAACCCAGGCTCATTCTGAATACGTAGTCCCGCAGACGTTTCTGGAGACCACGACATACATCCCGTGAGGTATGTATTTTTGCGGTTTTTGTTTTCGCGAATCCGCAAGAGGCTGCTGTGTGTGCTTTTTTCCTATATCAAATGTCTCTCGCGAGTGCCGTTCACGCCCGCGCTGTTCTCGCGTAAACCCACCAGAGGCCGCTGTCGACCAGTCTGTCTGACTGAATGATTGACTGGGCGACCGGCCAATCGACTGACCCACCCTCCTCCTTCCCTAAACCCAACCAATTTTACCAATTGACCCGCCCACCCACATACTTCCCTAAACTCAACCAACTGTTTACAAAAGCCGTCCAGAAAAAGAAAAGCCCTCGTCTGATTTTTACCATGTTTTCAGATTTTACCACGTTCTCACCCTGTTGTTCACTCGTTCATTTTATTTTTTTGGATTCTGTTTTTGTCTTACCTGATTTCTGGAACCGTTCTTCCCCGGACTCGAACTTGGTCGTCGTCGTCGTGGTCAACTCCTCTCTGCATCTCAAGTCCGCCGATGTGCACTACGAGCTAACGGGACAAACTGGTTGCGGCAGGAAAGGCCTCCACACGGAGGTAAGCGGTAAGCCGGTAAGCGCCAAAAGGAACTGCGTCATACTGCCCCGTAGCGTTCACTTCAAAAATGAAATGCAGTCATACGTACCTCCTCCTGCTCCAGAAGCGTTCACGCGATAACGTTTTCAGAATAAGCCTGTGTTGGAAAAAACTAAATATTTAAAAAAAATCTTTAGATCCTCACATAAATGAGCCACTTGTATACTACTTTAAAGCTTTCTGAATTTTGCAATTTCCCTCAGTTTACATGCATTCTCAGTCATAAAACACTTTTTGTAGTTCTTACCATTTTAATTATTATTTCTTTTGTTTGCCATGATGACAGTACAGTACATTTTAGTTATTGGGAAGGATATTAGTATTTAGCTTGGTGCAATTTAATTAGGTTTATTAGGCAAGTTAGGTTAATTAGGCAAGTCATTGAACAACAGTGGTTTGTTCTGTAGACAATCATAAAACAACTAAATTAAACAAAAAACTTAAGAATTAAATTATTAAATTATAAAATAATGTGAAAATTGTCTATTTATGAGTAATTTACATCTCTAATTACACAGTAGGACTTGAAGTGCTTTTGTATCAAAGTCCCTTTAAAACAAGTCATTTCACTTGGTGGCCATCTTTGAAACCCCTCTTGGGCAGTCTGTCTGAATGGTAAAACTTCAAATTCTCCAAAACAGTTTCCCAAGCTTGTGATCACATTACATATTTGTAATCACCAATAAAATGAAACATCATTCATTCATTCATTCATTTTCTTGTCGGCTTTGTCCCTTGCGGGGTCGCCACAGCGGAATGAACCGCCAACTTATCCAGCACGATTTTACGCAGCGGATGCCCTTCCAGCCACAACCCATCTCTGGGAACCTCCACACACACATTCATACACTATGGACAATTTTAGCTTACCCAATTCACCTGTACTGCATGTGTTTGGACTGTGGGGGAAACCGGAGCACCCGGAGGAAACCCACGCAAACGCAGGGAGAACATGCAAACTCCACACAGAAACGCCAACTGACCCAGCCCAGCCGAGGTTCAAACCTGCGACCCAGCGACGTTCTTGCTGTGAGGCAACAGCACTACCTACTGCGCCACTGCGTTGCCCATGAAACAACATCTGTCTCATAAGTTTCGTGTCTAAACATTCGAATCAAACAAAATCTGCATTTTTTCAGGTTGCCCAAGCTAATGCGCATGCGCACTCGAAAGAACAAGATCACGACACAAACCTCATTTATGGCCATTCTACACATTAACATCCTCTGGATAATGCTTCATCAGATCGCGCTGCTCTTCTGAAGTAATCCACAACTTAGTCTTGATGGTGAATCTCCTCCAGAAATGACAGCGACTCTTTGTTTACAAGTTTGTGGACGTTTGAGTAGTTGCTGCTGTCATGTAATGGCGAGTTCAGACTGCATGATTTTCAAAGTAGTCCTGTCACAGATGTTTTCACACTGCATGACTATCTGGGCTAGCGTTCCGTCGGTGCTTTGTTTACACTGCAAGATATATCGGCGACAGGGTGGTTGACACTGCATGACTTTTAAATAGGAAGAATCGCCGACAACTTTGTCCAAACTACGTTTCACAACCAAACACACGTGAGAAGACATGAAAACAACGCGAGGTCACGTAATATATATCTTGTTATTAACTACATAATGAGAAAGACTCCTTTAGTGGGGTAGAAAATGTACTTATTTTGCTCACCTGGCTTTGAAGGGAGCAATTTCTCTTACACTTTTTTTATTTTTCGACCCGGTTGTGCGTATTGATCAGATGACACGACAAACAGACATGGTGCTCCTGTCAAATTTCCAGGAGTTTTTCCTCAATTTCTTGGGTCCAAATAAACTGAAAATGAGCGCTTTTAACTTCTCCCCCAGCCTCCCGCTGGCCTGCAGGTACCCAGTAGTGAATGCTGCCCTCTGTAGGTGTAGGCTGTAGGTGATTGTTGATGTTATTTTCAATCAGAACTCATTTCACACAGCATGATTTGAATCGCCGACAGCTCCAGATATTTAGCAAGTCAAATATCTCACAGGTGTCAGCGACTCATCGGCGATTCTGTCAGATCATGTCTTTGATAGTTCACACTGTGTGATTGTCACTCATGTGAAAGAGCATCGTTTTGCCTGAGATTTCAGCCATTTGTCTGTGATTTCTCAAAACCTGTCGCCGAGTCAAAATCAGGGCTAAAATCATGCAGTCTGAACTCGGCATAATGTGTGTTTGACAGAAAGGACTGCACCTCGCGATTATTTCATACAGATTAGAAAACCAAAGAACATTAGTTTTCAAGTGTAGTGGGTTCATTTAAGTGAAGTTTAATTTTAAACTAATTTCGAGAGGAGCATGTGCTCATGATTGACCCAGCTGGCCCACATTAGCTAATCATGATCTTCCAATCAAAGCACCCCAAGTCACTAAATATATATATCCTTATTTCCTCTCTACATCTATCTTCATTTGGAAGAAACCCCCCTCCTCCCCTTCTTCCACCTTTATCCAGAATGGGCGGCACGGTGGCCCAGTGACTAGCACTGTTGCCTCACAGCAAGAATACCAATGGCGTCAGGTCCTTGCTGGGTCATCTGGTATTTCTGTGCGGAGTTTGCATATTCTCCCTGTGTCCGCGTGGGTTTCCCCCGGGTTCCCCGGTTTCCTCCCACCGGCCAAATATGCTCTATAATAAGCCTAAATCTTTTTCTAATGTCTTACTCTCAAGAAGTTCACCTTGACCTCAGCAGCGGGGGAGTTTGAGATCGACCTGAGCTTAATTTCCCCTCGCCATGTGAAAGGGGGGAGCCCTGGGCCCGAGGATCCCTTGAGCTCAGGGCTCTCTCCCGGGACAGCATGCCAAACAAGCTATGTGATAAATCATGAGCTAAGTGTGAACTCTTGAAAAGAGATTTCAAGCTTTATGTGGAGATATTTTTGTGAAGCAATTATTCGCTGAGATTCCAGTGTGTTTGTTGACCACATACCCTCTCATATAAACGCATGTCTGATTCGAGCATCTTCCCTGAAGAATCGTCTGTATAAATTGATCGATGATTGGCTCCTGTACTAGTAGGCGGGGCTTCATTTGCCATATTATCGTTACACTTTTCTTCATTCAAAACTACACAAGTGACACGTCCTGTGTATTCTATAGTCTTTGGTTGCATTATTTCGAGAGGATCACATGCTTATGATTGAACACAGCTGGTCTTGCATTAGCCAATTTATGATTCACCAATGAGACGATTCCTAAGTCACTATAAATACCCTAAGTTCCATTTCACAGCCATCTTCATTTTGAAGAATCTCCCCTTCCACCCTTAAGCCCTGCTCACACTGTTAGATTTCAGCCGCGATTTTGTCATCTGAGACAAATTTGGGACATCCTAAAAGATTCCTGAAATTCTCGGCTAAAATCTGTGGTCTTTGATCGTTGGTTTGATGTTCACAGAAAGCCGCTTTGTGCCTGCGATCAGATTTTCTCTCTGATGAAGTTCTGGCAGTGTCAGAGGATTTCAGACACTTTCCTGCAGTGTGACAACAGCTGCGATGAGCGTCAATCCAAGAGCCAATAGGAGCTCCAAATTTGGTGACGAGATTCATTCGTCAATTCAAATGACCGCGGGGAAATGTCAAAACAGTTTTCTTCTTCCTGGTTTTATTATTGAGACACGCTGTGTGCAAAAGTGCCGCTACAGTTTGTTTACATTTGCTGTGAGGAATCATTTCAGAACGCAGAATAGTGAAAGTGTCGCGGGTGGATGACGTCAAACTCCAGGAGCGTTTTCTTCCGTGTTTGGTGCATCTTCATTGTCGTGCAGTCTGACTATAATGGCTGAGATCATACCGTGTGACATGAGAGCCATGTTCGTGCAGTCTGACAAGCTACAATCGTTCAGGATTATAAAAAATCTCACAGTGTGAGCCGGACTTTACTCTTCCTACTTTCCGAGATGGGTGGCGCGGTGGCCCAGTGGTTAGCACTGTTGCCTCACAGCAAGAACGTCACTGGCTCTAGTCCTACCAAGCCAGTCGACATTTCTGTACGGAGTTTACACGTTCTCCCCGTGCTCACGTGGGGTCCCCCAGTTTCCTCCCACCGTCCAAAAACACGCAACTTCAGTTAATTGACTAATCGAAATCCCCAACATAGACATGCTCCTAGTAAGTAGGTATCTCTTAAGAGCAATCACTATCTGTTCATTAGCTACTACAGCAGGGGAGTTCTCAAGACATACCTAAGCTCAAACTCCACTCTCACCCTAAATACGAGAGGGAGCCCCGGGCTCGAGGATCTTATAAGCTCAGGGCTCTCTCCCGGAACAGCATGCCAAACACGCTTTATAATCAATCATCAACTTAGTGTAAAATCTTAAGTGTGAACTCCTTTTGTATAGTACTTTAATAATACCAGCTATAAGGGTTTTTTTTTTTTTTTTTTTAAATTGAGATTTATTCATCATCTGAAAGCTGAATAAATAACTCATCTTTTAAGTTATACTGTGTCATATCACAAGATACAACTATCGAAAATCTGGAGTCTGCAAAACAATCCAAATACTGAGAAAATTGCATTTAAAGGTCTTCAAATAAAATTCTAAGCAATTCCCAGTGGCTCAGTGGTTATCACTGTCGCCGCACAGCAAGAAGGTCACTGGTTGGAGTCCCTTTTGGAGTTCTGTGTAGAGTTTGCATGTTCTCCCCGTGTTGGCATGGGTTTCCTCCAGGTGCTCTGGTTTCCCCCACAGTCCAAACACATGCGCTATAGAGGAATTACCAACCTACGTCACACATGACATCACACGGGTCCCCGGTTGCAAAAAAAGACCGGCTGCAATAGCAAACATGTGGTGTTGTGCGGTAGGATGCCAAATTCGTGTATTTTACCGTACACCACACTGCTTTAATGCCGACTGCAGACGTCTTTGGCTAAAAGGGAGCTGAATGAAGTGATGACCTAATTAGAAATGCTGGACTCTCTAGTTCTCATGTTATATCAGGTAAGTTCACGCTATGCTGAATCATACACATTACTCGTTTTTGATTGCAGCAATGATTTCACCAAAACCGTTACATGTGGTTAATTAAACTGCAGACACTGAATGCTAAGAATGAAACGTGAAAGTTATTAAAGTTGGTTTTATATTCACACATTCAGTGACACACTCCCTATGTTGTTTACCACGGCACTTTGAATATTCAGTCTGAAATAACCTGCAAGTGTGACTTGAAAACAACATGAACACTGTTTATTTGACTGTGAACAATGTTGTACTTTGATAGTCATTGGCTGCTAATATGATTTCACTATTTAGAGTTTGCAAATAATACTTTTATGAAGTTTTATTAATAAAGAGAAAGTCTGAATGTGCGAATATAAAATTAACTTTACCTCTATGTGT
>LR812533.1:56171190-56173690 GCA_903798195.1 Danio kyathit | reverse complement strand
CCCCATCACCATCCCTCTCTCCATCATTCATGACATCACTACATCACTCACCTCATCACCATCACTCACTCCATCATTCATGACATCACTACATCACTCACCTCATCACCATCACTCACTCTATCATTCATGACATCACTACATCACTCACCCCATCACCATCACTCACTCCATCATTCATAACATCACTACATCACTCACCCCATCACCATCACTCACTCTATCATTCATGACATCACTACATCACTCACCCCATCACCATCCCTCTCTCCATCATTCATGACATCACTACATCACTCACCTCATCACCATCACTCACTCTATCATTCATGACATCACTACATCACTCACCCCATCACCATCCCTCTCTCCATCATTCATGACATCACTACATCACTCACCCCATCACCATCCCTCTTTCCATCGCAATCCCTCACTCCATCATTCATGACATCACTACATCACTCACCCCATCACCATCCCTCTCTCCATCATTCATAACATCACTACATCACTCACCCATCACCATCCCTCTCTCCATCGCAATCCCTCACTCCATCATTCATGACATCATTACATCACTCACCCCATCACCATCCCTCTCTCCATCGCAATCCCTCACTCCATCATTCATGACATCACTACATCACTCACCCCATCACCATCACTCACTCTATCATTCATAACATCACTACATCACTCACCCCATCACCATCCCTCTCTCTATCATTCATGACATCACTACATCACTCACCCCATCACCATCACTCACTCCATCATTCATAACATCACTACATCACTCACCCCATCACCATCACTCACTCCATCATTCATGACATCACTACATCACTCACCCCATCACCATCACTCACTCCATCATTCATGACATCACTACATCACTCACCCCATCACCATCACTCACTCCATTTTCATGACATCACTACATCACTCACCCCATCACCATCACTCACTCCATCATTCATGACATCACTACATCACTCACCCCATCACCATCACTCACTCCATCATTCATGACATCACTACATCACTCACCCATCACCATCACTCACTCCATCATTCATGACATCACTACATCACTCACCCCATCACCATCACTCACTCCATTTTCATGACATCACTACATCACTCACCCCATCACCATCACTCACTCCATCATTCATGACATCACTACATCACTCACCCCATCACCATCACTCACTCCATCATTCATGACATCACTACATCACTCACCCCATCACCATCACTCACTCCATCATTCATGACATCACTACATCACTCACCCCATCACCCTCACTCACTCCATCATTCATGACATCACTACATCACTCACCCCATCACCATCACTCACTCCATCATTCATGACATCACTACATCACTCACCTCATCACCATCACTCACTCCATCATTCATGACATCACTACATCACTCACCCCCATCACCATCACTCACTCCATCATTCATAACATCACTACATCACTCACCCCATCACCATCACTCACTCCATCATTCATGACATCACTACATCACTCACCCCATCACCATCACTCACTCCATCATTCATGACATCACTACATCACTCACCCCATCACCATCACTCACTCCATTTTCATGACATCACTACATCACTCACCCCATCACCATCACTCACTCCATCATTCATGACATCACTACATCACTCACCCCATCACCATCACTCACTCCATCATTCATGACATCACTACATCACTCACCCATCACCATCACTCACTCCATCATTCATGACATCACTACATCACTCACCCCATCACCATCACTCACTCCATTTTCATGACATCACTACATCACTCACCCCATCACCATCACTCACTCCATCATTCATGACATCACTACATCACTCACCCCATCACCATCACTCACTCCATCATTCATAACATCACTACATCACTCACCCCATCACCATCACTCACTCCATCATTCATGACATCACTACATCACTCACCCCATCACCATCACTCACTCCATCATTCATGACATCACTACATCACTCACCCCATCACCCTCACTCACTCCATCATTCATGACATCACTACATCACTCACCCCATCACCATCACTCACTCCATCATTCATGACATCACTACATCACTCACCCCATCACCATCACTCACTCCATCATTCATGACATCACTACATCACTCACCCCATCACCCTCACTCACTCCATCATTCATAACATCACTACATCACTCACCCCATCACCATCACTCACTCCATCATTCATGACATCACTACATCACTCACCCCATCACCATCACTCACTCCATCATTCATGACATCACTACATCACTCACCCCATCACCATCACTCACTCCATCATTCATGACATCACTACATCACTCACCCCATCACCATCACTCACTCCATCATTCATGACATCACTACATCACTCACCCCATCACCATCACTCACTCCATCATTCATAACATCACTACATCACTCACC
>LR812533.1:56091190-56166190 GCA_903798195.1 Danio kyathit | reverse complement strand
GCTTTAGTTACTTCCGTATTGGCTTCCCGAGGGAGAGCGGGAGGTTGCCGCTTGTACAAAACAAAAAACACAGTTATTTCAGCACAGGCTCATTCTGAAAATGTAGCTCTATATACATTTATAGAGATCACGAATTATAGAGCCAGAAGTACATATGGCTGCATTTCGTCTTTAAAACGAACGCTATGGGGCTGTATGATGCCATTTATTTTCACATTACCAGCTGACCACTTACCTCCGTGTGGAGGGCTTTCCATCTAAAAATAAACTAAACAAGTATTGAGTCAATCTAGGGGGTCAGTGTATCTTTTGATCATTGGATTTTCATTTTAGAAACCGATATTGAAAAACGAAAAATGAGCTAGTTTTTGATTTTCATTTTAAAATTACAAAAGAAAATTAAAATACAATGCTTTTTTTGATTTTTGTTTTTGACTTTTAAAATGAAAATTAAAAAACGGCTCGTTTTTCTTTTTCAAAGTGAAAAACGGAAAGGCTAAATTCAAAAATGATTTGATTTTCATTTTTTATTTCGAATAACAAAAAATAAAATCTCCAGAAAACAAAAAATAAATAGAAAAAATTTCACCAGAAAAAATGAATTATATTCTGAAACCAGATAGGCCAACTCATTCAGATTTTTAATAAATAAATTGAAATTATTAAAAAATAGCCTACTGCTATATATATTGTATATGTATGTATATATATATATATATATATATATATATATATATATATATATATATATATATATATATATATATATATACAGTTGCAATCAGAATTATTTAACCCCCTGATTTATTAGCCCACCTGTTTATTTTTTTCCCCAATTTCTGTTTAACGGAGAGAAAAAATTTTCAACACATTTCTAATCATAATAGTTTTAATAACTCATCTCTAATAACTGATTTATTTTATCTTTGTCATGATGACAGTAAATAATATTTGACTAGATATTTTTCAAGACACTTCTATACAGCTTAAAGTGACATTTAAAGGCTTAACTAGGTTAATTAGGGTAACTAGGCAGGTTAGGGTAATTAGGCAAGTTATTGTATAATAATGGTTTGTTCTGTAGACTATTGAAAAAATATAGCTTAATGGGGCTAATAATATTGACCTTAAAATGGGTTTTAAAAAATTAAAAACTGCTTTTATTCTAGCCGAAATAAAACAAATAAGACTTTCTCCAGAAGAAAAAATATTATCAGACATACTGTGAAAATTTCCTTGTTCTGTTAAATATCATTTGGGAAATATTTAAAAAGAAAAAAAAAATTCAAAGGGGGTTCAATAATTCTGATTGCAACTGTATGTATATATATATATATATATATATATATATATATATATATATATATATATATATATATATATATATATATATATATATATATATATATATATATATATATATACAGTTGAAGTCAGAATGATTAGCCCCCCTGAATTATTAGCCCCTCTGTTTATTTTCTTCCCAATTTCTGTTTAACTGAGAGCAGATTTGTTCAACACATTTCTAATCATAATAGTTTTATTAACTCATTTCTAATAACTGATTTATTTTATCTTTGCCATGAAGACAGTAAATAATATTTGACTAGACACTTCTATACCTTCTATACAAACCGGCATTGCAAACTCACGGTTGACTGAAAAGCAAATCAAAATGAGCATTGCAATTGACTTGAGACGTTTTGTAAAGGCGATACTGGAAAAGAAAAATATTTAGCAAATGTATGTATGTTTTAAAAAAAAATTGTAAATATTTCAAATGTTTTTTTAAATAACATTGATAATAACTTGATTTTTATTTGCAGTTCTTTAATTTTGTTTGCAAAGTTCCTTTTTATTTCTTAAAACTCAATTTTCCCTTTGCGATTTCTTTTGAGATTTGCATTATGTTTTACATTTTTTGCTCAATACTTTATTTTTTGTTTGCGAAACTTTCTTTTATGCTGCAAGTATATATGGCCCTGGATTGACTCCATAAACAAGTAAATAACAGGGTGAGAATGTGCTAAAATCTGAAAACGTGGTAAAAATCAGGCGAGGGCTTTTATTATTCTGGATTACTTTTTAAAACTGTCGGTTGGATTTAGGGAAGTGGGCACTGGTCAATCAGTACTTTTGAAAACACTGTTGCTTGGGTTTAGGGAAGGAGGAGGGTGCATCAGTCGATCAATTAGTCAGTCAGTCAGTCGACAGCGGCCTCTAGTGGATTTACGCACTCGTGAGAGAAATTTGAGATCTGAAAAAGCATACAAAGCAGCCACTGGTGGATTCGCGAAAACAAAAACTGCAAAAATAAAACGTTGCTTCTGGGACGTATTTGGCGCTCTCCAGAAATGTATATAGGGGTGTGTTTTGAGCTTGAATGAGCTTGGGTTGGTTTATTTTGCTCACCCCTATTGGCAGATTTAGTTTGTTTTAAGGAAAAACTCACTTCATTTAGGCAAATTTTTCTTAAAACAGGCAACATGTTTTGCTTGTCTAGAAAAGGCTTCTTGCTTTAAGAATCTTCAGATATTTATTAGAAACAAGACAAACTCAAGTAAGAAAAGCATATCTTGCAGTGTAGTGAGTCGCACATAAGATCAGTCATTGATTAAATGTGTAAATGAAGGCGTTCTCTCAGTTTTCTGCTTGCAAACAGCAGGAGATGTTGGATGTAGTGTCAGGAAAGTCAGTTTTGCTGGCGAGGCTTGAAGTGTTGTTTCTGACTTTGCATGATTCAGCATCTGAATGACAGGCAGAGATAAAAGAAACAGGAGAATTTCACTCATCTGTGGACACACACACATTTTGGAAACACTTTACTTGAAGGGGTGTTCATTAAACCTTTATAATATTGACATGACACATGAACCTAAGATTTCCCCTAGAAAAATGCAATTTTATTATCTGTTTTTAAATAATTTATTATTTAAAGAGCCCCTATTATGGGTTTTTGAGAATGACCTTCCATGTAGTGTGTAACACAGCTCTAAGTGAAGTGACATATCCAGCTAAGGCTTAAATCTGAAAGTGGACAGTGTTTAAAACTATTGATTCATTTATAAAAGAGTCGACTCATAGTGCTTCAAATGAATTGTCTTGATAATGAGTCTTTAGCATTTTTGTCGTGACGTGGATACGAAACGTAAGCCCCGCCCAGTTGTTGCGTGCGCAAACCCGGGAAAATTTAAACCTCCGGTCCCGCCCACAAGCACAGTACAGATTTTGTTGTCTTGGTAGTGTCAAGTTGTCATAACAAAGATGAAAAATTGTGATGTATTCAAGTTGTTGTAACAAACAGTGTCATCTTTGCATTTAAAATGGCATAGCTGACATTTAATAACAGTTGTCATAAGCATGCATAAAATCTCTATCACATTCATTCATGTGTCATGATCATAAAGGTTTCATGACACCCCATTTGAGTAAAGTGTTACCAACAATTCCTTCAGGACTTCACACTTCTTGGACGTATGCTATAAATAAATGAGAAGTAGAAGTGAAATGTTAAGGGGATTTATTTTATTATTATTAATTATGAAGCGAGTTGGACCTGAGGATGTGACGCACTGTGCAATCAAGCAAATGTTAATCTGCGCCACCAGGCTCTGTATTCACACACACAGACTTAATTAAAAAGCATCTTCATTATGGAATGGATGCAGGTGCAGAAAGCGTGAGTGGGTTTTCATTTTTAGATAGATAGAGACCCAAACCCTGCAGGAGTCCTTCACCTTTCTGTGAGCATAAACAGTTCTTCAGAAACATTCAAGATGCTGTTTGTGTGAAAACAAAACCTTTTTTTTCAGTATTTTTTGTAAATACAATTTAGTCTAATTTTTATATAATCATAATGTAATAAAATTGCATTATTTATTTGATGTTTTATTAAGCATATTAATATAATATTCATTCATTCATTTTCTTTCTGGCTTAGTCCCTTTATTAATCAGGGGTCACCACAGTGGAATGAACCGCCAACTTATCCGGCACATGTTTTACGCAGCGGATGCCCTTCCAGCCACAATCCATCTCTGGGAAGTTAATATAATATTTAATAACTTATTTAAATGTAATTTTGGCAAGATGGAGCACATTGTTTTTATTAATTAAAAGTTCTATTTGTATTTATTCACAATTTCCTGTTTTTTATTTATTTTATACGGTGCTCAGCATATATAAGTACACCCCCCACAAATCTATCTTTCAAATTCATATTTTTGAATATTATAACTGTGCATATACATTAGATTAGTCAGTACTGAAACCAAATCTGGAGCTTATCTAACAAAATAACTTACGATAATCCGCCAAAAACTAATACACCCATAATTATACGTTATAGAAAAATATTAAATACAAATTTAAAAAAGAGGAAAAATCAAGAGAAGCAAAAATTTTTTTACATTTTGGTGAAATTTTGTAGTATTTTTAGTGTTTTTTGCAGTATTTTGCTTGAATTTATTTGTATTATCTTTTCATTTCTAAATATGTTCTGTGACTAAAATATTATTTTGATAAATATATCTGTTTAATAAATCTGTTTTGTTTTAATGCACCAAAATAAATTGCCTATATTCACTGAGAAATGAATAGAAATATTCATTTTCAAAATGGGCTGTACTCAACTATGCTGAGCACTGTATGTATGTACAGTATGTATGTATGTATGTGAAGAGTTCAGATGCAAAAACCTCCTAAATGCCATCTGAAATTTTCTTCTAAAATGAGCATTTTTATCAGCCTCCAAGACTTTTGTGCAGTTATTTCACTTTACAGGCAATGCAAGGAACCTATTTTTTTTGCCATAAAAGTGGATTTACTGAACATAAACACAGGAGCTGTCCAAAATGCCCATTTTAGAAGAACATTTCAGATGGCATTTAGAGGTTTCTCCATCTAAACTCTTCATATGTGTATTTATACTACAGTTTTGTCTGGTTAGCCGTGCAATATTCTGCCAGTAACAGCACTCGTATTGCCTCCTCACACTTCACTCTTGTGTATTACTTCACCCACATACAGCGACAAGCAGATGATGCTTTACATTTTGACAAATATTGCAGCTGTTGGACAACATAATGTACTTCTGAGGTTTTTTAGTCGAGAATATAGTTGTTTAGATTGCAACTGTGCAGTTTATGTATAAGGATAGTGTCTATTTTTAAATATGTATAATTACTGAGAGCACGTCGGCGGCCATTAGCATGTCTTTGAGCAAAGACGGTTGACAACGTTCATCCACAAGATGGCGACAGAGACCACATAATAAGCCCTCAGAGAAAAACAGCGTAATTTCAAACTACCGCTGATCAAAACATTATTAAACAGTTAAACGACTTTCTAAGTCAATCTCTGTCTTTTGTATGTTGTAGTGCTGTAATAGTAATATTGTGATCTCCCGATTGCAACACAGAAATACTGGGAAATCTCTGTAGACTGATCATGCCGTTCAGCCTTATAATCTTAAAATGTCAGCAATGTGAGTTTTGTCATCACTTTAGACATTACGCTAGAGAATCATTCAAACACAAGCTCTAAAGTGACGTTTGTAAATGAGCAACAGTTTCTGCTGTTCTGACGTCAGCTGCAGATGTGAACGGCGGAAGAAGTAGTTCCTCTTACAAAAGGATTTTTAGACTCTCCGTGTTTGATTTTCATTTTTATATGCACAATGGCATCGAACTGTTGTATAAACGCAATATCACACTCATAACAGTGCGGTGTGGCTGTATATCAGCACTGGTGGGACACTAAGGCGCTCAGACTAAGGCCTAAGGCCAACGCACGCCTCCCACCAATGCTGATATACAGACACATCGCACTGCTATGAGTGTGATATTGCTCACATATACAGTATACAGTATAGTATTTCATATAAGTATTTCGCACATACATATACACATACACAAATATATATATTTGTGTATGTGTATATGTATGTGCGAAATACTTATAATTCAGTTCACAATTTCCCACAATATAAATTATTTATTTAATTTTTATACACAAATAGTTTTTGTATTATTGTTTTTATTTTAATATAACAACCATAATATAATACAATTGCATTATATATAAACACACTCGATGTTCTAAATTAAAAGTATAAAGTGCAATATTTTTAAAACAGTTGTTTATATATTTATTCACAATTTCTTATAAAAAATATTTTACAAAACATTAATTTATTCAATTTTTATAGACATACTTTTTTGCATTGTTGTTATTATTTAATTATATGGTTTTGTATTTCTTTTTTTTATTTTAATGTAATAATCATAATATAATTAAATTACAAGATATAATTGACATTTTAATATTAGGTATATTAATAGCGGCTGGAAGGGTCATCCGCTGCGTAAAACATATGCTGGATAAGTTGGCGGTTCATTCCGCTGTGGCTACCCCTGATTAATAAAGGGACTAAGCCAAAAAGAAAATGAATGAATGAAATTAATATAATATATTTAGTACTATATTTTGAAGGAATATTTGGCATGATTGAGTACATTTTCCTCATGAATAAAGTGAAATATTTATGAAACAGTTGTATGTCTATATTCACAATTTCCTACAAAATAAAATATTTTACAAAACGTTTATTCAATTTTTATTGCCATAAATGTTTTTGTATTAGTATTATTTTTATATATATAATAATAATAATAATACAATTAAATTGCATTATATATATATATATATATATATATATACACACACACACTCTATGTTCTAAATTAAAAGTATAAAGTGCAATATTTTTAAAACAGTTGTGTATATATATTTGTTCACAATTTCTTATAAAAAAATTTTACAAAACATTAATTTATTCATTTTTTATTGACATACTTTTTTTTGCATTGTTGTTGTTATTGTTGTTGTTATTATTTAATTATATGGTTTTGTATTTATTTTTTTATTTTAATGTAATAATCATAATATAATTAAATTACAAGATATAATTGACATTTTAATATTAGGTATATTAATATAATATTTCCCAGTGTTGGGTTGCGGCTGGAAGGGTCATCCGCTGCGTAAAACATATGCTGGATAAGTTGGCGGTTCATTCCACTGTGGCTACCCCTGATTAATAAAGGGACTAAGCCGAAAAGAAAATGAATGAATGAAATTAATATAATATATTTGGTACTATATTTTGAAGGAATATTTGGCATGATTGAGTACATTTTCCTCATGAATAAAGTAAAATTTTTATGAAACAGTTGTATGTCTATATTCACAATTTCCTACAACATAAAATATTTTACAAAAGGTTTATTTAATTTTTATTGTCATAAATGTTTTTGTATTATTATTATTTTTTATATATAATAATCATAATACAAATAAATTGCATTATTTATCTGACATTTTAGTATTAAGTATATTAATATAATATAATAATATTTACGTTGTTTTGAAGGAATATTTGGAATGATAGAGTGCAATTTTTTTCTTATAAATTATAAGTATAAATTTAAAGTGAAATATTTATTAAAAAATTATATACCTATATTTCCTACAAAAATATTTTACAAAACATTTATTTAATTTTTATACACATAAATAGTTTTTATTATTATTATTATTATTAATAATATTATTATTATTATATAATTATATAATTTTGCATTTCATTTTTATATAATATTAACAATTGCATTATTTGATGTTTTAATATTAAGTATTATAATAATATAATATTAAATACTTTAAAATAAAGTAGTATTTGGCATAATTGAGTAATTATTGATAATTTTCTTTATAAATTAAATGTATTAATGAATAAGTTGTTTATCTATAATTATTCACAATTTCTTATTACAAATCTATTTAAATTAATTAATAATTTATATTTAATTAATTTGTATACACAGTAATAACTTGTTTGTTTTATTTGAGTTGTTTCTCATAGATATAGTAACAAAACTGACTGGTTGCACAGAACATTTGTCAGGAATGGGCAGTTTGCTATAGTACACACCATTATTAATATGGCGAAAAGTGAACTTTCATTCGCTCAGACGTTCAACATTGTGCTCTGGTGTAATAAACAGAAGGAGGCCTGATGTACTGATGCTGTGTGAAGGCAGTTATTACACCAGCAGTGTATTATTGAGCAGAATCTGCCACTGATATGAGTGTATTGTGTGTCTGTTGAACCTGCGCTGTCCAAGGTCCTGAATGTGCTGGAGAAAAGAGCTCTCCGTGGTGCTGACATTATAAAACAGCCTGAGAAAGACTTAAAACTCCTCCGCTTTCTCCAAATTTATGTCTTGTGTCATATGCAGTGATGTCCTATGTGACTCAGATAAGGGAAAGTTAGCTGGGACCTTTAACTTTTGTGCTGTGTGTTTAAAATAGTAGAGCCCGAATGTCAGAGTCCACCAGAGACCATGTTTCTCTACTTTCCATTACGCCATTTTTTGTGTTACTTTTTTCAGAATGGTATTTTGAAGTTGAGCAAAAAAATTAACATGGTTTTTAGGCTTTCTTTGCTTTCATGATTTCATGAAGTGATGCTTCTTCCCAATGATATTTCCCCAAAGAGTATGGTGTGTGTGTTTGTGTGTGTGTACACTGTAAAAAATTATATGATCAATTAGTCATGACGGCATATGTTTTTAGTTCTTTATAACTTATTAAACTAGGTAATCATGTTCTAACTTAATTTTAGGAGTTACGCAAGCTGTTTTAAGTCAGTTTAACATAATATAAGTTCAATGGACTCATAAGCTTAATTTGATTCAACTTAATTTAAAGCAACTATTACAGTGTATGTTTGGAAGTCAAACCGCCAGATTTACTGTATTTCTATAAGACTTGATATAACATTTGTGGGTCATTTTACAGAAACTTCCTCTTTTGGTATGGCAAAATGTCTAAACATACAGTATATTTATATATATTTTCAACATTTAAACCACATTAGTAAGTTACCTGTCAAATTTATAAAAACAGAAATTACCGCTTCATTTTAAAAATCTATATATATTTTGTACATTTATTTAAAGATGACGTGCCTTTTTTGTCACTGGTTTTACTACTTTTTTGGCAATATTAAAGGTTTTTATAAAGTATTGTTTGCAGTCATAGTTACCGAAAAATACAGTAGTGACGATGCAACAAAAAAGGAGATTGTTTTATTTGTTTTAATCAGGTTTAAGGGTTATTTATAGCTGATAATGCATTGCAGTAACCATACCTTCACTATAAAAATAATGGAAAAATATTATTGTCATTATTGATCGTAACAACAGTGAAAGTGACACCAGTGGCCGTAACATCAGTGAAAGTGACACCAGTGGCCGTAACATCAGTGAAAGTGACACCAGTGGCCGTAACACCAGTGAAAGTGACACCAGTGAAAGTGACACCAGTGGCCGTAACACCTGTGACTGTAACATCAGTGAAAGTGACACCAGTGGCCGTAACACCAGTGAAAGTGACACCAGTGGCCGTAACACCAGTGAAAGTGACACCAGTGGCCGTAACACCTGTGACTGTAACATCAGTGAAAGTGACACCAGTGGCCGTAACACCAGTGAAAGTGACACCAGTGGCCGTAACACCTGTGACTGTAACATCAGTGAAAGTGACACCAGTGGCCGTAACACCAGTGAAAGTGACACCAGTGACCATACACCCGTCAGTAACACCTGTGGCTGTAACACCAGTGACAGTAACACTAATTAACACTAGTGACAGTGGCTGTAACACCAGTAATTGTATCACCAGTGGCCGCACCACTAGTGATTGTAACACCAGTAAAGCCAGTGATTGTAAAACCAGTCCCCGTAACACCAGTCCTCATAACACCAGTGGCCATAACACCAGTGAAACAAGTGATTGTATCACCAATGATCGTAAAACCAGTCCGCACAACACCAGTCATTGTAACACCAGTGGCCATAATACCAGTTATTGTAACACCAGTGAAACCAGTGTTTGTAACACCAGTGACCGTAACACCAGTCCTCATAACACCAGTGGCCATAACACCAGTTATTGTAACACCAGTGAAACCAGTGATTGTAACACCAGTGACCGTAACACCAGTTATTGTAACACCAGTGAAACCAGTGTTTGTAACACCAGTGACCGTAACACCAGTCCTCATAACACCAGTGGCCATAACACCAGTTATTGTAACACCAGTGAAACCAGTGATTGTAACACCAGTGGCCATAACACCAGTTATTGTAACACCAGTGAAACCAGTGATTGTAACACCAGTGACCGTAACACCAGTGACCGTAACACCAGTCCTCATAACACCAGTGGCCATAACACCAGTGATTTTAACACTAGCGATTGTAACACCAGTGACCGTAACACCAGTCCCCGTAACACCAGTCTTCATAACACCAGTGGCCATAACACCAGTGTTTGTAACGCCTGTGAAACCAGTGATCGTAACACCAATCCCCGTAACACCAGTGGCTATAACACCAGTGATTGTAACACCAGTGAAACCAGTGATTGTATCACCAGTGACCGTAACACCAGTCCCCGCAACACCAGTCCTTGTAACACCAGCAGCCATAACACCTGTGATTGGTGATACAATGTAATGTAATGTAATGTAATGTGTATTTATATAGCGCATTTATTGTGTATGGCCATACACCCAAAGCGCTTCTCAATCATGAGGGGGGGTCTCTCCACACCACCAGTGTGTAGCATCCACTTGGACTCACACAGACCACAAGTTGAGCGCCCCCTGTTGGCCTCTCTAACACCATTTCCAACAGCAACCTAGTTTTCCCATGTGGTCTCCCATCCAGGAATTGACCAGGCTCAGCCCTGTTTAGCTTCATTGAGTAACCGGTCTTGGGCTGCAGGGTGATATGGCTGTGATTGTGATACAATCACTGGTTTCACTGGTGCTACAATCACTGGTATTATGGCCACTGGTGTTACAAGCACAGGTGTTACAATCACTGGTGATACAATCACTGGTTTCACTGGTGTTACAGTGATCGTAACACCAGTCCCCGCAACACCAGTCATCGTAACACCAGTGGCCATAATACCAGTTATTGTAACACCAGTGAAACCAGTGATAGTAACACCAGTGACTGTAACACCAGTCCCCGTAACACCAGTCCTCATAACACCAGTGGCCATAACACCAGTGATTGTATGACTAGTGATCGTAACACCAGTCCCCGCAACACCAGTGGCTAAAACACCAGGTATTTTAACACCAGTGAAACCAGTGATTGTATCACCAGTCCCCGCAACACCAGTCATCGTAACACCAGTGGCCATAACACCAGTGATTGTATGACTAGTGATCGTAACACCAGTCCCCGCAACACCAGTGGCTAAAACACCAGGTATTTTAACACCAGTGAAACCAGTGATTGTATCACCAGTCCCCGCAACACCAGTCATCGTAACACCAGTGGCCATAACACCAGTTATTGTAACACCAGTGAAACCAGTGATTGTAACACCAGTGGCCGTAACACCAGTCCTCATAACAGCAGTGGCCATAACACCAGTTATTGTAACACCAGTGATTGTAACACCAGTGACCGTAACACCAGTCCCCGTAACACCAGTCTTCATAACACCAGTGGCCATAACACCAGTGTTTGTAACACCAGTGAAACCAGTGATTGTAACACCAGTGATCGTAACACCAAACCGCGTAACACCAGTGACTATAACACCAGTGATTGTAAAACCAGTGAAACCAGTGATTGTATCACCAGTGACCATAACACCAGTCCCCGCAACACCAGTCCTTGTAACACCTGCAGCCATAACACCTGTGCTTGTAACACCAGTGATTGGTGATACAATGTAATGTAATGTGTATTTATTTAGCGCATTTATTGTGTATGGCCATACACCCAAAGCGCTTCACAATCATGAGGGGGGGTCTCTCCACACCACCAGTGTGTAGCATCCACTTGGACTCACACAGACCACAAGTTGAGCGCCCCCTGTTGGCCTCTCTAACACCATTTCCAACAGCAACCTAGTTTTCCCATGTGGTCTCCCATCCAGGAATTGACCAGGCTCAGCCCTGTTTAGCTTCATTGAGTAACCGGTCTTGGGCTGCAGGGTGATATGGCTGTGATTGTGATACAATCACTGGTTTCACTGGTGCTACAATCACTGGTATTATGGCCACTGGTGTTACAAGCACAGGTGTTACAATCACTGGTGATACAATCACTGGTTTCACTGGTGTTACAGTGATCGTAACACCAGTCCCCGCAACACCAGTCATCGTAACACCAGTGGCCATAATACCAGTTATTGTAACACCAGTGAAACCAGTGATAGTAACACCAGTGACTGTAACACCAGTCCCCGTAACACCAGTCCTCATAACACCAGTGGCCATAACACCAGTGATTGTATGACTAGTGATCGTAACACCAGTCCCCGCAACACCAGTGGCTAAAACACCAGGTATTTTAACACCAGTGAAACCAGTGATTGTATCACCAGTGACCGTAACACCAGTCCTTGTAACATCAGTGGCCATAACACCAGTGATTGTAACACCAGTTATCGTAACACCAGTCCCCCTAATACCAGTCCTCGTAACACCATTGGCTATAACACCAGTAATTGTAACACCAGTGAAACCAGTGATGGTATCATCAGTGACCGTAACACCAATCCCCGGAACACCAGTCCTCATAACACCAGTGGCCATAACATCAGTGATTGTAACACCAGTGGAACCAGTGATCGTAATACCAGTCCTTGTAACACTAGTGGCTATAACACCAGTGATTGTAACACTAGTGATACCAGTGATTGTATCACCAGTGACCGTAACACCAGTCCTTGTAACACCAGTGGCTATAACACCAGTAATTGTAACACCAGTGAAACCAGTGATTGAATTACCAGTGACTGTAACACCAATCCCCGCAACACCAGTCCTCATAACACCAGTGGCTATAACACCAGTAATTGTAACACCAGTGAAACCAGTGATTGTATCATCAGTGACCGTAACACCAATCCCCGCAACACCAGTCCTCATAACACCAGTGATTGTAACACCAGTGGAACCAGTGATCGTAGCACCAGTCCTTGTAACACCAGTGGCTATAACACCAGTGATTGTAACACCAGTGATACCAGTGATTGTATCACCAGTGACCGTAACACCAGTCCTTGTAACACCAGTGGCTATAACACCAGTAATTGTAACACCAGTGAAACCAGTGATTGTATCACCAGTGACCGTAACACCAATCCCCACAACACCAGTCCTCATAACACCAGTGGCCATAACACCAGTGATTGTATCACCAGTGGAACCAGTGATCGTAACACCAGTCCTTGTAACACCAGTGGCTATAACACCAGTGATTGTAACACCAGTGAAACCAGTGATTGTATCCCCAGTGACCATAACACCAGAGATTGTATCACCAGTAACCGTAACACCAATCCCCGCAACACCAGTCCTCATAACACCAGTGGCCATAACACCAGTGATCGTAACACCAGTCCTTGTAACACCAGTGGCCATAACACCAGTGATCGTAACACCAGTCCTTGTAACACCAGTGGCTATAACACCAGTGATTGTAACACCAGTGAAACCAGTGATTGTATCACCAGTGACCGTAACACCAGTCCCCGTAACACCAGTCCCTGTAACACAGGTCCCCATAACACCAGTGGCTGTAGCACCAGTGATTGTAACACCAATGAGTAGCACTTGTGGCCTTAACACCAGTCACAGTAACATCATTGACCGTAACACTAATAACACCAGTGACAGTAACACCAGTGGCCATAACATCAGTCCCCATAACACCTGTGATTGTAACACCAGTGACTGTGACACCAGTGATAGTACCATCAGTCACTGTAACACTAATAACACCAGTGACAGTGACAGTATCACCGTTGACTGTAATACCAGTGACTGTGACACCAGTGATACTAACATCAGTGACATAACCCTAATAACACCAGTGATTGTAACACCAGTAACCAGTGGCTGTGACACCACTGACAATAACATCATTGACTGTAACACCACTGACAATAACACCAGTGGCTGTGACACCACTGACAATAGCACCACTGACTGTAACACCTGTGATTGTAACACCAGTAACAATTTTCAAGAAGAAAGCATTTTACAGAATGTCTGCTGCTCGGTCTCTAAGCACATGTTGACAGTCATGGTACTGTATGCTCACTAAAATAACCTAGATGAATCCATCTGTCTGGCGACCCAGCTGTGAACTATATATGTGCACATTTCTCTAATATAATATTTCTGAGAAGACCGCTCAGCAAAACATGCAAGCTAATGCACGCTGCTGCTCTCGAAGCACAATCTGCCTGCGCATCAGCTCATCTGTTTCCCACTCTCCGGCCTGGTGTGAGGCCTGGATCTGTCTGCACATCTGTGATTCCCTGCTGCGCTGCTGTGGCGTTTGACTGACGGGAGAACAGTGTGTTTCTGCATTAGCCACAAAACTCAGCAAAATCCCCCACACCACGTCTGTCTGGAGAAAACAGCATTGTGTGCTTCTGATTCTGCACACGCAACAGGCCACGCTCTGTCCTCCACTCATCAGTGCAATTTTTCAGCTCCTTACAGGATTTCAGCGCCGCAGGTTTTGAGAAACAACTGAAAAAGGTGTGTGAAATGTGTGCATGCATAACGGTGAATTGAAATGGCGAGGAGAATTCAATGCATAACAGAATTTAGTAGACGACTGATCACTGATGTAATAAAACACAGCGTGTCACATTCCAATTCTGTATCTAATGTGCATTTATGATCAAATTTCTATTTATTTCTGCTTGTGAGACTAGTGAGACTTGTTATTTATCATTTTATTTTTCATTATTCATACATTCATATACAGTTGTAGTCAGAATTATTTGCCCCCCTGTTTATTTTTTCCCCCAATTTCTGTTTAACGGAAAGAAGATTTTGTCAACACATTTCTAAACATAATAGTTGTGATAACTCATTTCTAATAACTGATTTATTTTATCTTTGCCATGATGACGGTTAATATTATTTTACTAGATATTTTTCGAGACACTTCTATACAGCTTAAAGGGACATTTAAAGGCTTAACTAGGTTAATTAGGTTAACTAGGCAGGTTAGGGTAATTAGGCAAGTTATTGTATAATGATGGTTTGTTCTGTAGACTATCCAAAAAATATACAGCTTAAAGGGGCTAACAAATTTGGCCTTAAAAGGGTTTTAAAAAAATGTAAAACTGCTTTTATTCTAGCCAAAATAAAACAAATAAGCATTTCTCCGGAAGAAAAAATGTTATCAGACATACTGTGAAAATTTCCTTGCTCTGTTAAACATCATTTGGGAAATATTTAAAAAAGAAGAAAAAAATGCAAAGAGGGGCTAATAATTCTGACTTCAACTGTATATACAATGATTGTTTTTTGTAACCCAAAATTGGGTCAAATATGGAAACCCCAACCATTGGGTTATAAAGTGTATTTTAAAATATATAAATAAATTTATACAATTAATTTCCAATTTGGGCTGTGCAATATGGACAAAAGCAACCCTTCACAATTTTCTTAAACAATATTGCGAATTTGATTTTAATCATGATTTTGTCACAGACGTTTTACAGTGTGAATCTGAAACATATTTCCGACCTGTAAGAAGTCTCTAAAACAGACATAAGACAATAAATATCAGTAACATCAATAATCGAATTATTTGCCTTAATTTACTTTAGACAATAATATGATTAAGGCATTTACATGAGTTGCTTTTTGAAAGTTCCTTTCATGATCCCGTTTTACATGTTATATCACATGATTTGATTAATATCATTGTATCACAGTGCTATCTGCATGTCCTCCGGAGTTTCATGTAATTTCGGGTGTTTCATTTTTAATTTGTCGACTTTAACTGCAGTTTGGCACTTTTACTTTCATTCGGGAACATTTCATGCATGCCCCCCGTGACAAACGAGATATTGGATGCAACTATAAACTGCTGGAGAAGTGTTGTCTTAATGAAAGTTCATACCACATGCTGAATGGAAGAAAAAAAACCTCCGCATTTCACAAAGCAGGTGTCTGTGGTCTGCACTGAGTCAGTGGGTGCAAAAAGTGTCAAACAGCCATGTGTGTGTGTGGACTATCCTGTCGCAAAACGCAACGAAAAGTCCTACATGACGTTAATAGTTCGATTAATGTGTTTACATGTATGTACTGCACTTCAATAATGCGACTAATATCTGCATACTCCACATGTCTTAATTCCATTTCTCTTTAGTTCGATTATGACCTTAATCTGATTCAATTAATCAAAAATCGCTGTTTACATGGTCGACTCTTAATTAGAGTATTGTCTTAATTGCATTAAAGGTGCTGTATGTAAGTTTTTTTACTCTTCTAAAGCATAAAAATACCATAATATGTGTGCAGATATTTAAGAAACATCCCAAGTGAACATACTTGTTTAACTGAAAAACAATGCTGAAGTCAGATATTCTGCTTTGAAAATGTTTTTTCCGTGCCGGAACGCTGTCTTTGTTTAGGTAATTTTCACATGCACAATGCCATTTTAGCCAATTATAATTCAGCACTCCGGGTTGCCTTGTTGGAAAACAGCGTATTTCATTCATTCATTCATTCAGAAAGGCTCTGAAAGCGTGCGTCCGAGACCGAAAAGGACAGTATGGGAGACAAGATTCAGTTCCACATGAGGTTATTAATTAGCAAATTACATAAATATTACGAACGTAAACATTAGGTGAGCAGGTTACATTGTAACCGCGTGTCCTAACAACATGCTGTGACGAGAGAGGCAGTGATCAGCTATTTGGCTGTTTGTACCAGACGAAACACGACAGAAATTTGAATACAGCCTTTCAGAAGCACAGAATATGCACTCACTCATGAAACGGTAAGGTTTAAAATCTGTTTAATACATGTTAACCCTCTTTAACATCATTAAATGTAAAATGGCATTCAAACTCATATTGTTAGCATTTAGCTCTGAATAAAGCACACGAGGCTTACCTGAGGTGATCACTGTCATAGGTTTCACAAGTTCAGCTGTGAGAAATAGAAGCCTTTTCTAATCATTCAATTCGAGGTGTTGGTTAGGACAAAAACTCCCTTTAATATGGAAAATATTCCCTCTATCGCGTGTCGTTGCTTTTATTTAGAACACAGTTTAAATCACTCGCTCCTTGTATTCAAACTGGCAACCCACGCTCACGTTTGTTTTGATCCAGGAGTGCAACACCTAGTTTAACCCCTGGGTGTCAAACTTACATACTGCACCTTTAATATCAAATTATTGGTGTCCATGTAAATGCACTCAAAGTCTCTAGAACAGTGGTCCTCAACCTTTTTTATCACCGTGGACGTCAACGATTGACAATTTTACTCTTATTTTACTGCTCGCAGGATTCATTCAACTGGGTGCATCTGGTCTGGAGCCGCACACCTCCATTGAAAACAACAAACTTATGCGCACTCTACGCTGTAAAAAAATGCAGCGTTCCACACAATTCATTCATGTTGTCCCAACACAAATTAAGTTAACGTAACACTTATAACAAATTTATGTGGATTGAAGAGAAAAAAATTAAGTTGTCCCAATGAAATCTCAAGAATTGTGTTGGTTCAGCTCATTTTAAATAAGTAGTTTGAGTGTTTTTTTGAGTGTAGAAATTAAGCGATATGCGAACAGCCCCTAAAAGGCCGCTGTCATTTGTGATCTCCATCAGTTGATCTTCTTGCACAGACATGGATTCACCTGAATTGTTGACAAATGGGTTGCGGATCAATTCCTTGGCAATTTGTGGGTCCTTTACGGGGTAAAGCAAAGAAACCTTCTAGAGACGTCTGTTTCTTACTCATTTTGCTGCTCGTGGGTTAAATTTGGGCGCTCAAGTGACCGAGATGCAACTGAGAGAATGCAATCATTTTTCAAAATAAAAGATCTTTAGACTCAGATAATAAATAAAACGGAAATAATTAATGATTTTTTGTGTGCCCAGTACCAATTGATCCACAGACCGGTACCGCCAAACGAATAGAGGCCCAAGTGCATTAAAAATACTGAAGCAAGTGACGCGCTCGTGCTTTCCACACACTCTTAGATGCAATATAATATGACTGACTTACAAATGACCTGGTTCTGCGATACATCAGCACAGATGTTGACTTTAGTTGGGCACCAAGTCCTCTTGTACTGAACTCATCATCTCTGTTTATACAGGCTATTCATTTTCCTGTTCTCGGGCTGTGTTTAGGTGTGCTGCATTATGATTGGTTCAAAAAGCATACTGCAGGGAAATTGTGCTGTAAGGGGATTTAGAAATTGTACATGTCCAAATTATGATTATTATTTCAATTAATCACACAGCCCTCTTTCCAATCCAATTTGTGTCCATATCTGACCCAATGTTGTGCTATGACAACCCAGCTTTTTTTTTTATAATTCTTTAGTGGGTTTTTAATGTTTGTAGTTTTATTTTATTTGAGTTTTAGATGAGAAATAAAATGAGATTAAAATTAAATGAGAAACATTATCGTCTAATACAGGGGTGTCCAAACTTGGTCCTGGAGGGCCAGTGTCCTTCAGATTTTAGCTCCAACTTGCCTCAACACATAGATATATACACTAGATGTCGCTGGCCTATTGTTGTCTATTGGAAGGAATGCGTCAATAGAGCCGCCATCTTGGTACAGGGTATCGGTCGTTTGAAATGAATGCGGGACCAAGGTGAAGTGGAGGACTGTGGCCATCCAAAGCCAGAGAAATACACATATACACATATATCTATGATCGGGAGTTTTCCCCGGTATGCAAATATTTAAAAAAAATATTTTTTTAAATTACGAAATATTATAATTTTACATCACTTTTCTACATTGATGGATGCGACCGCACGGGCATTCCTGACAAAGAGTGAGTGTTTGTGTGCATGGAAATGCATTACCCTCCTTCCCTGTTTAATTTGATCTAATCCATGTCCTGAAACACACCCCCTCTCCTGCTTTCACTTCTCATTCTGACGGAGGGAGCGATCCGTTTGTGAATGAATCTCCGTTATGAACGACTCGTTCACTTAGCTAACAATAATACAAGTTTCTAGCACGGCAGCGTCTTGTCATATTTCATAACATTGTTTGCTTATTTTATTCAACAAAACTAGCATAAGCTTAGAATTTAGTGCGAGTTGGTGCTACTTTGCCTTATGGTCACTGCAGTAAGAGACTGTATTATCATCAATAACGTGACTTGTTAAGCACAAAAGTTCATAACATACAAAAACATAAAAAACGAAATCTTACCTATGAAATGTGATGACTTTGTGCTTTGTTTTCTTTGTTTGCTCGTTACTACACCCGTACACAGCGCTAAAGTCCAGCATGTCACACTGTCTTGACTAGTGCGGTTGAATGACGTTTGTCCTAGGAGCACTGTACCAATGTGGCGGCGCTATTGACGCATCTTCAGGGTCCCTATGCGATATCTAGTGTATATATCTATGGCCTCAACACACCTGCATGAATGTTTCTAGAAAGCCTAGTAAGAGCTTGATTAGCTAGCCCAAGTGTGTCTGATTGGGGTTGGAACTAAACTTTGCAGGACACCCGCCCTCCAGGATCGAGTTTGGGCACCCCTGCTCTAATACTACACTGTAAAAAAAAATCCTGGTTGCCTTAAATTTTTAAGCTGAATCAAATTAACCTTATGAGTCCATTGAAGTTTCTCTGTGGAGTTTGCATGTTCTCCCCGCGTTCGCATGGATTTCCTCCGGGTGCTCCGAATTCCCCCACAGTCCAAAGACTTGCGGTAGGCTAAATTATCTGTAGTGTATCAGTGTGAATGAGTGTGTATGAATGTGTCCCAGAGATGGGTTGCAGCTGGATGGGCATCCGCTGCGTAAAACATATGCTGGATAAGTTGGCGGTTCATTCCGTTTTGGCAACCCCAGATTAATAAAGTGACTAAGCCGAAAAGAAAAATAATGAATGAATGAATGAATGAATGAGTCCATTGAACTTATATTATGTTAAACTGACTTAAAACAGCTTGTGTAAGTTATAAAATTAAGTTAGAACATGATTAACTTGCTTTTATAAGTTATAGTGAATTCAAAATCATATGCTGTCATGACTAATTCATTCATTCATTTTCTTTACATTTTCTGTTTTTAGTCCCTTTCAAGAGTTCACACTTAGATATTGTTTGACAAATGTTAGCTGGTTTGGCATGCTGTCCTGGGAGAGAACCCTGAGCTCGGAGATAGTTGAGCCCAGGGCTCCCGCCTGGTCGATAGAGCATATAAGGGGAGTACGAGATCAGGTGGTTCTCGAGAGCTCCCCATTATAAAGGGAAAAAAAGGGGGGAGAAGGGGTGGATGGGGGGTTTCTTCGAAAAATGAAGATAAGGGAGTGATTTTTCCTAGGCTATTTATAGTTAGTTTGAATTGATCTGATTGGCTGGCTAATGATTGTAGATGAGAGATCAGCTGCGGTCAATCATATCACGTGTTCCTCTCGAAATTTGTTTGTGAAACTTCACTTATTAATCTGGGGTCGCCACAGTGGAATGAACTGCCAACTTATCCAGCATATATTTTACGCAGCGGATGCCCTTCCGGATGCAAACCATCACTGGGAAACACCCATACACACTCATTTACACACATACACTACGGACAGTTTAGCTTATTCAATTGTTCTATAGCGCATGTGTTTGGACTGTAGGGAAATCGGAGCACCCGGAGGAAAGTCATGACTAATTGTTCATATAACTTTTTTACAGTGTAGTATTTTTTTTTTTTTTTAACAAGACATAAAAATATCTATTTTATGTTTTGAGATTTTGTTTAACAATTGAACCCTAAAAAATTAATACTACTACTACTACTACCAAGGTTTCCGCTACATTCATTCATCCGTGGCGGGCCGCCACGCCAAAATTCATCCCGCCACGGCTACATTACAACTTCTCTTTAAAAACATTTAGTCGTGTTTTTTATAGCGGGTTATAATCGCACCAAAACATATTAGAGGTAAACAGCGCAAAACTTTCTGTAACTGTAGTAGTGCTGTGCGCTATTTGTTCAACCCTTTAAGGTGACATGCTGACTGACTCTCTGTCAGACTGACTGACAGGTGCGCGAGTCCAGCAAACACGGTGTAGCTTTCACTTAAGATGAACACAGTTTCCATAAATATACTTTATTGATAAAGGTCAATGGCTCTGCATGCAATGACTTTATCTTGCTGGAGTTTATAGCCGTTTCATTTTACTTCAGTCGACGCGTTAATGTCGGAAAACGCACCAAATCGCGCTTCAGCAGCGCTTACTGGAGAGCGCACGAGAAGATCTGCACTTGAACGTGTAAATTTGAGTGCGTGCAAGAAGTTCACGAAGTGGAAATCGGCGCGCAAGCAAAGAGATTTGCATGCTCTTATTACATGAATGCTATCTTGACCTGCAATACTGCGTGTAATATTTATCTTTGAAACAGTTGGCAGATCTATGTAAAAAAAAGTCCTGCCGCCACTGCTGGAAAAAAATCCTAGAGGAAACACTGTACTACTAACAATAATCAAACTGAATTGACCAAATTTTGTGATACATTTTAACAATTTATATTTGATCTAACGAGTAAAAAAAGCTTGAGTCAAACTACAGTATAAGCGTTTAATTCCTCTTCAGCTCCGCTTATATCATGCTCACGTCTTTAACTATTCTATATGAGTGTGTATGTATTATTAAGCAGCAGCAGCGTCTCTCCGCTCGTCTTTGAAGTCGAGGGATACTTTCATTAAGAAATTCACTCACGGCTCTCTCAGGCTTCAGGTTTAGAGAGCAGAGGACTGTGGGTGTCAGAGTCGGAGGCCAAATGAATGTGTTCATTTTAAACAGACGAACATAAGGACACTACAAATGAGCCCTGCGCATTCTGAGACATGCTGGGTTTTTCTGACAGCACCAACTCACAAATCTTATTTTTGTTCATTCTGTTTGATTTTGTGGCACGTTGACGCAGAGGGTAGCACAATCGCCTCACAGCAAGAAGGTCGCTGGTTCGAGCCCCAGCTGGGTCAGTTGGCATTTCTGTGTGGAGTTTGCATGTTCTCCCCGTGTTGGCGTGGGTTTCCCTGATTAATGAAGGGACTAAGCCGAAAAGAAGATGAATGAATGTCTCATTTTGTTGTTAATTTTGTTGTTATGTGGGTTAACTTGTATATGGTGGATTTGGCAATACTAGTTGATCTAAAACAATTAATAATAATAATAATAATAATAACTACTTTTCTATTATTGGGAATGTTTAATAACTTTTCCATTGACTAAATGTATTTATTTTTTATATATCAGGCTCTTATTGTGGTAACTGCTCTAAAATTGCCAGCTTTTCCTACTAATGAGGTGTTTTGATTTGTTTTCTTCCTGAATAATAAGAGGAAAATTGCTTTACTATTCACAAACGTGTCTAAATCTGTTGTTTAAAATCTGCTATTTATATTGGTCAGTTTTTAAAATGAGTAAATGTTTTTTAAATAAAATAAAATAAAATGACCCTGGCCAATAATAGTATAAATATTTTTACACTCATTTATGACAAAAATGGATTAAAAATCGAACACAGGAAAAAGCAGGACAGCTACAGGCTGTATAAATTAAAATAAATTAAAATAAAATAAATACATAAATACTAGTTACTTTAAAAATAAGTAACTTTGAGCAATTTAACTTAACTTAAAACAGCTTGGATCACTTACATAGGTCCCACTTTATATTAAGTGGTTTTATAAACTTGCACTGTAAATTAATAATTTTATACTTTGTATTATGTATCATTGTGTAGTATAGTAGTATTATGCACATATGTTTACATTGTACATGTATATTTTTAAATGATTTGCATGTAGTTACATATGCAGTTCATTTCTGTAATTATATGTATGTATTACACTGTTGACCCATCCCTTACACCTATCCATACCACCAAACCTGTCCCATAGCCGTTGTGCAATACAATATGAACACAACACAACAAGTACATTGTACTGATTTATTTTAATGTAAGTGGGACCAAGAATTAAATTATAAACATAATTAACTTGGTTTAATATAATTAACATGAAGTTGTCATGACTTATTGATCATTTAATGTTTTTATAATTGTACAGGGAAGTGACCAAAAATTCATTGATTGTTGTGGTAAAACAAAACATGAAATTGTATATTTGTGTTGCTATAAATGAGTCTGTTTTGAAGTGCATGATGTGGGGCTGGTGAGATTCACTATACTGTCCAGTATGGGTGTGTTGTATGAAACTATATTAGCATTGGTTTATTGTAGTAAAACATAACATAACATTTTACATTTGTGTTGATTAATGTTGTAAGTAATGATCCCAAAAGAAATTTGTGTCAAACAATTGATTCACACCGGAAAGTGGGACAATTAAACTCTTAAAAAATAAAAAGAAAAATTTTAGGGGGAGTGAGTGAGACATAACATGAAATGGCATATTTGTGTTTATTGTAATGTAATGTGTATTTATATAGCGCATTTTTTGTGTATGGCCATACACCCAAAGCGCTTCACAATCATGAGGTGTGCGCCACCTCCAGTGTGCAGCATCCACTTGGATGATGCGACGGCAGCCACAGGACAATGGCGCCAGTGCGCTCACCACACACTAGCTATTGGTGGAGTGAAGAGACAGTGATAGAGCCAGTTCGGTGGATGGGGATGATTAGGAGGCCATGATTGGTAAGTGCCAATTGAGGGACTTTGGCCAGGACAGTTACACCCCTACTCTTTTACGAGAAGTGCCATGGGATTTTTAATGACCACAGAGAGTCAGGACCTCCATTTAACATCTCATCCGAAAGACGGCGCCCACTGACAGTGTAGTGTCCCCTTCAATTTTACTGGGGCATTAGGACTCACAGACCGCAGGTTGAGCGCCCCCTGCTGGCCTCTCTAACACCACTTCCAACAGCAACCTAGTTTTCCCATGTGGTCTCCCATCCAGGTACTGACCAGGCTCAGCCCTGCTTAGCTTCAGTGAGTAACTGGTCTTGGGCTGCAGGGTGATATGGCTGTGGCCTTATTAACATTCTTAGTGCTGATCCCTGTTGAATTTTGAAGCAGGAATCTGTCTGTTGTGAAATGGGCTGATGAGATACCCTACTAGTCTAAATAGGAGTGTTGTATTAAATTAAATGTGACTTTATTGTTTTTTTTTTTTTTTACCTTGATGTAGTATCAACACTTTGTGTCACAAATGTGTATTTTTTACGCGTTTGTCAAAATGCATTTAAAACCAAACTTAGGAATGTATTAGGCCCTCATATAAATGTATGGGGAATGAGTAAAAATGCATTGATTATTGTGGTAAAATATAGGTTGAGATGGCATATTTGTGTTGCCATAAATGTGTCTGTTTTGAAGTACATGCAGTGGGGCTGGTGAGGTTCCTTATACTATCATATGGGTGTATTGTATGAAACTGTATTTGCATTGATTTATTGTGGTGAAACATAACATACAATTCTATATTTGTGTTGATAATGTAAGTAATGATCCCCAATAATTTGTCTCAAACAATTAATTTAAGCCATAAAATGGGACAATTAGGCCCAGTTTCACAAACAGGGCCTAGCTTAAACCAGGACTAGACCTTAGTTAAATTAGGCTATTTAAGCCACATTTATAAAAACTGCCTTAGAAAAATACATTACTGGTGTGCACCTGTAGACAAATAAATGACACTGACATATTTTAAGACATCTCACTGCAAGTTATTTTCAGTTGAGACAACTCAAACATGCAATTTAATCCAAGACTACCCTTAAACTTTGTTTGTGAAACCGGGAGACCTCTTGTTTGTGTAACCTTATACTTTTACTGAGTGAAAAATAACATGAAATGGCATTTTTGTGTTTATTAATGATGTAAGTGTTGATCCCTGGTGGATTGTGTAGCCGTAATCTGTTTTGAAGTGGGCTGGTGAGACTAGTCTATATATATATATATATATATATATATATATATATATATATATATATATATATATATATATATATATATATATATATATATATATAGAGGAGTGTTGAATTAAATCAAAGTAAATTTGACTTTTGTTTTTTTTACCTTGATGTAGTATAAACACTTTTTGTCACAAAAGTGTAATTTTATTTGTCAAAATGGATTTAAAACCTAACTTGGCAATGTAAGACAATTATAATTGTATGGGGAATGAGTGAGCATGCATTGATTGTTGTAGCTCCTTTTATATTTTTAAGGGGAGTGAGTAAAAATCCATTGATTATTGTGGTGAAACATAACATGAGATGGCATATTTGTGTTGACTAACGTTGTAAGTGTTGATCCCTGGTGAATTGTGAAGCAGAAATGCGTCTGTTTTGAAGTGGGCTGGTGAGATTCCGCTATTGGCATGTGTGTAAATCCCTCTCTCGTGCTCTCGCGCACTACAGACAGAGCAGTGTTGTGTGGAGCTCGCCGTGAGCGGACTGTTACCGAGCTCCTCACGGCGGAGGGAGGGACGCGCAGTCCGGATGCTCCTTCAGGACGAGTAAAGCAATACATCAGCGGCTCCAATGCGGTGCCAATTGTTTCTAATTCGGTTTCTGCGTCCGTTTCCCGCAGGATGCCGTCTGGAAAAAATGCGCATATGAATTAAACGTGGGTGGGATTGCTTCTGCGTTGGACACTGGATCTATGATAACGATTCTGCCGTAAAACGCCGAGCCGCATTTGGAAATATAACGAATTTATTTGTATGCTGGGCTTTTCTGAGGGAGATTTCGCGCCGGTTTGAATGGACGCTTTGTCCTTTGCGTCTTTTTTCTTCTTGGCCATGTTCTTTATCTAAAAGGATTGTATCCGCATGTCCTATCAAATGGTCTTATAGTCGTATTTATACACTAAATACGACGGTTTCGTACTGTGCATTTTTTTTTTTTACCTCAGTAGTGTCATGTTTCCTCTGAGGCGATCCGACGTGAGGTGAAAAGTCTGACTGGACCTCCTTCCAGAAGTGAACCATCAACATTTGTGGATTCTTCGAGAATTTCTCATCCCAACAGTGTTTCAGGAGGGCTTCGTGTCGTTTTCTTGGATTAAATCGACTTTAATTGTGTGCTGTACGGAAAGTCTGTTTAGGATTTCAAACATCGCTTGAATCGATCGAGCCGTTTGGAATGAAAAGCCGTTAAAAACCGCCGTTGAGATTTCGCGCCACATCTGCATTTTGATGAGATTTCATCCTTCATAGCGCATTTTTGGCTTTATATACATGTTATAGAAACATTTAATATCCAAGTGAGCATATTGTCAAAGGACTCAAACCCAGAGGAGGTGATTTAGACATCATCTATCTGAAGATCT
The DNA here is from genome assembly GCA_903798195.1 of Danio kyathit. NCBI lineage: Eukaryota > Metazoa > Chordata > Actinopteri > Cypriniformes > Danionidae > Danio > Danio kyathit. The sequence continues at coordinate 56,139,772 of LR812533.1, read as the reverse complement.
CGGACATTTCTGTGCTGCTCTGAACTTGGGAGGCGTTTGGATGCTCCAGGACGGAGGTAACGCACTTACTTATTTCATTTATAACGGATAAAACAATAACAAAACACCATGTCGCGCAATACTTTGGTTATTTGCGCTCACTATATTTAGCAAGCCAGTGTTTTTACTCATGAGCCAGCTCATGTCTATTTAATAAATCAAACGTTAGAGGTCAATTAAGTCTTAGATAATGAGCTATTGTTTGATTGTGGTGTGATACTTTGATATTATTATGCAATATGTAAATATGTTCGTGTGATTGTTGGCTTCTCAATGCGCATCCTGCACATTTGAGCCCCATTAACGGAAGAGCGACATTTCCAAAGAGGTGATGATGAAAATAACTAATAGGATTTGGCATTGCTGTTGTTGTCAGTCAGAGAATATTGATTGATCTTGCTCTTGAAGGACCTTTGACGCCTTGCGCTGGCTTTTTTAGCTTCTGCAAGACCTTGGAGATTCCTATAGTCGTTATCAGTGATTAAACTTACATTACATTAGCAGGATATATTTTTTTTACCTTTAAATTTGACGATGGGATGCTTGGATGTTGGACATGGGTTATGTGAAGGTTTGCTGGAGAACCCAAGTTGCGCTTTTGGACGGCTCGTTTAGTAGGGAATTCAAGTGGGAATTGGTGGATTTATCGGCATGGAAGAGATTTTGGAAACGGATAAATAATCGTAAGACTGATGTAATTGTTGAGATTCTTGTAGAAGCTCCGGTACCGCAGTCCAGATGGAGTCCCGGAGCTCGTGGTACCGTTATTGGGGTGTGTCTGTCTGCGGCTGCAAGCGAGTGGAGCAACGGCCGCTGGGGGCCACTGGCACATAACTCTCTCTCTCTCTCTCTCTCTCTCTCTCTCTCTCTCTCTCTCTCTCTCTCTCTCTCTCTCTCTCTCTAAAAAAAAATTGCTTTATTGGCATGACAAATGTTACAAATGTGTTTCCAACACATGCATTTTTATGTATATATCATGGTAAATAATAAACCAGAATAAACTAGATTTAAGAATCAACATTTTAGGATAAAAAAGGCTAGTATAAAAAATAAATCAGAATAAACTAGATTTAACAATCAACATTTTAGGATAAAACAATAATAATAAATAACAATCAGTAAATCTACAATGATTCATTTATAACCATCTGTTTTAGTATGCCCAAATTATTAGTATCTGAAATGTTTCAGCATACCAAAAATGTTTTAGTATGGTTTATATTTTTACTCAAGTGAGACAAGTGTGGTGCTAATCAACAAGAGAAGGTACCAATAAAAGGTCCTGACATCATACCAATCAAGCAATACAACTCTTTATTGCTGGTACATGCAGCTGATATTAATTCTAAAAAATAACAACTATGATATTCTTAAACCATATTCAATAATAAGTAATAAAAAGGCATAAAAGGCTTATCACAAGAAATAACACAATTTAGACAGATTAGGAATGAATAATACAATGTCAAGCAAGAATATAGAATATTTACAACCTCAGAGATGTGCCATCGTCTTCCTCTCCAAAGACTGGGGAGCATTGCAGTTACATTGGAAGATCATCACATATGTCCGAGAATGCCGGGCAATGTGCGCTTATCAAACGGTTGAGCTTCAAATGTTACTGCAAGAAGTTCTCACCTTTATAGTCAAAATTTGGGTGCTGGCCAAAATAACAATCGGTATATTTACAATGATTCATTTATAACCATCTGTTTTAGTATGCCCAAAGTATTAGTATCTAAAATGTTTCAGCATACCAAAAATATTTTAGTATGGTTTATATTTTTACTCAAGTGAGACAAGTGTGGTGCTAATCGACAAGAGAAGGTACTGATAAAAGCTTCATACACCATACCAATGAAGCAATACAACTCTTTATTGCTGGTACATGCAGCTGATATCAATTATAATAATAATAATAACTAGGATATTCTTAAACCATATTCAATAATGAGTAATAAAAATGCATAAAAAGCTTATCACAAGAAATGTGATAGGAATGAATAATACAATGTCAAGCAAGAAGATAGAATATTTACAACCTCAGAGATGTACCATCATCTTCCTCTCCAAAGATTGGGGAGCCTGCTGCAGTCACATTGGAAGACCAACACATACGTCCGAAAATGCCGGGCGATGCACGCTTATCCCACAGTTGAGCTTCCAATGGTCCTGCAAGAAGTTCTCACATTTATAGTCAAAATTTGGATGCTGGCCAAAGGTCGGCCTGCTAGTTGAGAGAGTAGAGGGAGTTGATCAGGCTCTTCCCTCTCAACTAGTTGCACATTATTTCTAATTAACAAAAATCAGAGGTTCTGAACTATCAGCATGACTGGACTCAATGTCCTAACCTCCCCTTCTAGTTCAATTCATCTTTATTTCTATAGCGCTTTTACAATGTAGATTGTGTCAAAGCAGCTTTACATAGAAGATTATAGTAAACTGAAACAGTGTCAGCCCAGTGTTCAGAGTTGAAGTTCAGTTTAGTTCAGTTCAGTGTGGTTTAATTTTCACTGCTGAGCAAATCCATCGATGCGCAGCTCCACAAGTCCCAGACCATGCAAACCAGTGTCTAGTCACCTAGTCATTTGTTGAGTACATCGGAGTATGATTATCTGGAGCCAATATTTTACCCCAGACACTGTTTGAGAAACAGCATTGTTACAGTCATGAAATTTCACTCCTTGCCATGTGGATATTTGAGCACATCAGAACCTAATTCAATATTGTACCCCTGACCCTCTCTTTATCATCTTCATTGAGCGCAACAAAAAATTATAAATCTAATACACCATCTAAAAGTGTGTGTGTTGTCTGCAAAAAGCACATCACTGATGTTTTTATTGGTCTCCTCTCTCCTTTTGGTGACTGGTGTTAATGTATTGTGCAGCTAGAAGGACACAACCTGTTTTTCCCTTGTAAATATTGAAGTTGTTTTATTTTTTAACTCAGTGTATTGAGGGTAAATGATCTGGAGTTTAGGGTAGAATGTCTCTCTCTCTCAAACTCAAAAATTGCTTTATTGGCATGACAAATGTTATAAATGTGTTGCCAGAACATTTATAAAGTTTACAATGAAAATAACATATATGTGAAGAGTTCAGATGCAAAAATCATCTGAAATTGTCTTCTAAAATGAGCATTTTTCCAAGACTCCTATATTTATATTCACTAATTACACATTAAAGGCAATGAAAATAATATAGTAAACACAGTAAATAGTAGTGGGCTAGTATGAAAGTAAATCAGGATAAACTAGATTTAGCAATCAACATTTTAGGATAAAACAGTAATGATATATAATTATCAGTATATTTACAATAATTCATTTATAATCATCTAGAAGTGTGTGTGTGTGTGTGTGTGTGTGTGTGTGTGTGTGTGTTTGTTGTCTGCAAAAAGCACATACTGATGTTTTTATTGGTCTCTTCTCTCTTTTTGGTGACTGGTGTTAATGTATTGTGCACCTAGGATACAATCTGCTTTTTCCTCTAGTAAATATTGAAGTTGTGTTTTATTGTTTAACTTTGTGAATTGAGGCTAAATGCTCTGGAGTTTGGGGTAGTCTCTCTGATGTGCTGATGCCTCTCTCTCTCTCTCTCTCTCTCTTTCTCAGGTTCAAGTTGCTTTATTGGCATTGACTTTATTTATCGACTTCTTCTTTTTTGCAGTATTGCCAAAGCATCTTTACTTTGTGTAATAGTATTGTGCAACATGAATACAATGCATTTTCTTAAAGGAAAACATGTGTGTTTATTAAATGATCTGATTTGAACAGCAGATAAACTGGTGTTGTGGGAAATACAGGAAAATAAAGCTTTACAATTAGCCAATATCCTGAAGAAATGTTGAAGTGTTTAATATCAGGGATTGAAAAGATTGAATTAGCATATTATAAGTTGACAAATAATGTTTTTTGTGTGTGTGAAATATGAAGTAATATGTGTGGCATGTGATGATCAGCTTGTTTTGTATGTTTTCTGGGAACTTATGCTAATGATTATATAATTTATAATGTGAAGTAAATTTACAAAAAAAGTACATATATTGTTAAATTAATTATTCACATGAATATAATATTAAAATGCAGTAAATGAGAAATAAATTACAAAAAAAAATACAAAACCATACAATAATATTGATTATAATAATTACATTTATAAACAGTGTTGATTATTAAAAATTCAGTAAAAAAATTAAACCGCTTAAGCACTTTTTATGGTATGCATGGTGTTTTTTTGCTGATAGTGTGGCTGCCATGTCGTTCTCTCCAGGTTTACATTGTAGTTTCTGAGTATTTTAGATTATGAAGAATGAATCATTAAATGTTTGAGATTGTGTTGTGGTGTGTATTTGAAACAGATAACAAGAAAATCCTCTATTTTTTGTTCTTTACACTCTAAAATTGCTGGGTTGTTGTAACCGAATGTTGAGTAAAGCATGGACAAACCCAACACTTAAAGTGTAATTTGAATTTAATTAAAAAATTAACACTGGATTTGTCCATTTTTGATTCAATGTTGGGTTACAAAAACCAAGGATTTTTTTAGAGTATAGGAATCTAGCAATTGTTTTTGTCTTCTTTTCTCTGTTTCCAAGTCTGGGTCACTGATGTGATATTAGATTGTTAATTGTTTTATTAATCGGTAATTTGTGAATTATGTGGTACTGTTTAGGGAAGAATAACACTACCATTAACAAATAATAATAATAATAATAATAATAATAATAATAATAATAATAATAATAAAAATCAAGTTATTATTATTATTATTATTATTATTATTATTATTATTATTATTATTATTATTATTATTGTTGTTATTATTAATGTTATAATAATAATATTTATTATTATTATTATTATTATTATTATTATTATTATTATTATTATTATTATTATTATTGTTGTTGTTGTTGTTGTTGTTAATGTTACAATAATAATAATAATAATAATAATAATAATAATAATAACATTATTATTATTATTGTTGTTATTATTAATGTTATAATAATAATAATAATAATTATTATTATTATTATTATTATTATTATTATTATTATTGTTGTTATTATTAATGTTATAATAATAATATTTATTATTATTATTATTATTATTATTATTATTATTATTATTAGTGTTGTTGTTGTTGTTAATGTTATAATAATAATAATAATAATAATAATAATAATAATAATAATAAATGAATGAATAGCACTCTCTCTCTCTATTGTTTGAATGATCACAATCTAAAAAACTTGGGTTGTTTTAACTCAACATTAACATCAAATCAACCATTGGGTTTGTCCATATTTGACCCAACATTGGATTTATGGATTTAAAAAGGGGTTTATTATGAGGGTATCCAATAATGTAAAGCACAATGTACACTTACTACAGTCCACAGCATAAAAACTGTTGGTAGTTTCAACCCAAATTTAAGGAAAATAAGGGCAACCCCAAACATTGGGTTAAAATTGGGATATACAGCTTTTAGTTGGCGCAGTCTATTTCAGTTTCTCAAATTAGCAACGCTCCAACAATGCGCCTTAATACACCGCTATTTTAGACAAACACACCCATGAGTCCACAAAGTGGCGCAAATGGATTTGCAATTTAAACAACGTGGTGCAAACGTGAAAATGAAAGTTGTGCTGGTCTGAAAATAGCAAAAAATTGTGCCAAACACATCTTGCGGTGTATGATAGGGCCCTTAAAGTTACAAACATTATAATTGTGTGTATCTGAATGCTTGACATTAGAGATCCTGCGATGTGACTTGCATCGCAATATTGATGCTGAAACCATATATTGTGCAGCCCTAATTCAGTCAGACTGATTTCAGCACATCAAAAGTTTTATTTTTCACTGTCATTGTTGATTTGATCACATCATTTGCAATGCATCGTGGGATAGCGGTTCATTACCTCAAAGTACACAGGCTGCCTTTTTGTCCAGCTGGATTTAGCTTCAAATCAAACACTGTAATGTTATGATTCATCTCACAGTCACTCGGTTCAAGGCTTAGATCTACTTATTCAGTTTCTGTTTTCTAAATCCTGTGGAGAAAATAAAGGAGAAGAATAGTCTCAGATTCAAGGCCACCGAAGAAGCCAGAGTTTATTGATAAACCAATTTATATGCTGCATTCTCCAAATAAAGGAGTTTGTCTGCAACTAAGTGGCTTTGTTCTATCTGTCATTCCATTGTTCTGTTTATCATTCTGTTCTATCTGTCATGCCATTGTTCTGTTGTTCGGTTTATCATTCTGTTGTTCTGTCATTCCGTCATTCTATTCTTTTATCACTCCATCGTTCTGTTGTTCTATCATTCTATTTTTCTATACACTGTTCAGTTGTTCTGATTGTTCTATCACTCCATTGTTCTACTGTTCTGTCATTCTATATTTTCTATTGTTCTATCATTATATTATTCCATCGTTCTATTGTTCTATCATTCTATAATTCCATCATTCTACCATTCTATTATTCCATTGCTCTATTGTTCTGTCACTCTATTGTTCTACTGTTCTGTCATTCTATATTTTTCATTATTCTATCATTCTATCATTTTTTTTATTCCATCACTCTATTGTTCTGTCATTCCATTGTTCCACTGTTCTCTCATTCTATAAATCCTATTGTTCTATCATTCCATCATTCTATTGTCACTCTATCGTTTTACTGTTCTTTCATTCTATAATGTCAACTGTTCTATAATTCTATTGTTCCATTGTCATTCCATCATTCTATTCTTCCATCATTCTATTGTTCTATCATTCCATTGTTTCACAGTTCTCTCATTCGATAATTTATATCGTTCAATCATTCTATTATTCCATTGCTCTGTTGCTCTGTTTATCATTCTGTTGTTCTATGTCATTCCGTCATTCTATTCTTTTATCACTCCATCGTTCTGTTGTTCTGTCATTCTATTGTTCTATATACTGTTCAGTTGTTCTGATTGTTCTATCACTCCATTGTTCTACTGTTCTGTCATTCTAGATTTTCTATTGTTCTATCATTATATTATTCCATCGTTCTATTGTTCTATCATTCTATAATTCCATCATTCTACCATTCTATTATTCCATTGCTATATTATTCTGTCACTCTATTGTTCTACTGTTCTGTCATTCTATATTTTTCCTTGTTCTATCATTCTATCATTCTTTATTCCATCACTCTATTGTTCTGTCATTCCATTGTTCCACTGTTCTCTCATTCTATAAATCCTATTGTTCTATCATTCTATCATTCTATTGTCACTCTATCGTTTTACTGTTCTGTCATTCTATAATGTCTACTGTTCCATCATTCTATTGTTCTATCATTCCATTGTTTCACAGTTCTCTCATTCGATAATTTATATCGTTTAATCATTCTATTATTCCATTGCTCTGTTGTTCTGGTTATCATTCTGTTGTTCTGTCATTCCATCATTTTATTGTTTTATAATTCCATCGTTCTGTTGTTCTATCATTCTAGTGTTCTATATACCATTTCATTGTTCTATCGTTCTGTAGTTTCTATTGTTCTATCATTCTATCGTTCCATTGTTCTGTTGTTGTCATCCCATTGTTCTACTGTTCTGTCATCCTATAATTTCTATTGTTCAATCATTCCATCATTCTATTATGTCATTCCATCATTCTGTTATGTCATCATTCCATTATGTCTATCATTCTCTCATTCCACCATTCTATTGCTCTATCTTTCAACTGTTCTATTTTATGTCATTCCATCATTCCTTGAAAATTAAATAAGCAAATATACTAGGGGTTTTTGGAGATAATTTTTGTTAAAGTCCTTATGGTTATGGTAGTTATGCTGAAGCTTTAATCACAGTATAAGGGGCCCATCACACCGAATGCGTTTTTTGCGCCTTTTTTGAATGATTTACTAATGGCCGTGAGTGTTGTGTGCACTGCTTATGCACCCTATGCACCTCATGTTTTAACCGCCTGCTGCACCTTGCATTTGTACCCTTGCGCGCTGTGCGCTCGCAGTCAACTCGGAAAAAGCGAATTACGTCAGTCGCGTATTTTTCATCCTCCAATCAAATGAAAGCAGAGGCGGGGTTTCTGTTGATGCAAAGAGCATAAGCAGTTGCCTAGCGACATAAAAAGCGCACCGTGCTTCTTTTTTCTTGTCAACAAAAATGGCAGTGAGGTGCTCCTCTTATTTTTGGAACGTAAAAGCGCATTCGGTTTGATCTGCCCCTAAGGTATAATCATATTGACCAGCAAAAAAATTAAAAATAAATACTCAATTTAACTGGTATATTAAACACAATACATAGCTTTTATTGTATGTTCAAAGTAAACAAAATTTTTAACTAATTCAATAGCAAAAGGATGATAAAGTGCAATAGGTGCACTTTACAATAAATTATATTTAGTAAATGTTAGTTAATGCATTAAAATCAACAGTAAGAATTGTTAAATGTTAAAGTTGGTTACAAAATACAACAGAAATGTATTACATATGAACTCTATTTAATAAAGGGATTATTTCTTCTTTGGTTCAAATCAATATTAGGCATTACCTAAGAAATTAACATCACCTATGATAATAAATATAATGTTTTTGTAGTTTTCATCATGAGGTTAGTGAAAATAACTGATGTTGACAATTGGAGCATCATTGTACAGTGTTAAAGAACAATAGGCCTGTAAATAGAGTATTTACAATCAATATTGCAGAATGTAGTAAGCCAGATGATCATGAAAATATTACAAACAAAATAAATAGCATATTAAATGTTCTGGGATGAAAACAACTGCAAATACATTCTGAATATTTTTGAAATAATAATAAATAATTGTTAACAATAGGGCTGCATGATATTGGACAAATCTGATATTGCAACATTTTGTTTTTCTGCAATTAAATATTGCGATATAAATACAGGACAAATATAATGCACACACACACACACACACACATATATATATATATATATATATATATATATATATATATATATATATATATATATATATATATATATATATATATATATATATATATATATATATATATATATATATATATACATATATAAATAAATACAATACAAGATAGTTGCATAGCACTTTTTGATGGTTTACTGGGCAGCCTAACATAATTCAGGTACAGAAATTGTATAATAACAATGAAAAAATTGCTTTTCTTTCTTTGCTTTCTCTCATTTCTACTCCAAATATCTAAACAAAAAAATTTGATCAGATCAAGTAAAAAAAAGTTTATTAAAATTGTATCTAAAATTCAGATGAAATAAGGCAAAATTAAGAATTTTTCTTTAAAACAAGCTACATTATTCGCCAATAAGGTTAAATGATCTTGTTTTCACTTTGAAATGTAAATATATGGATTAGAAACAAAGACAAAAATTCTAATAAAAAGTTTTTGTTGTTGTTGCATAAATCATATAAATTCCATATAAATGAAGTGATTAAATACAATTCTGTAGCTCCTGGTCAACTATACTCCTGTCTTAACATCGCATACTGTATCTTGCAATATCATATCGCATTGCGATATCGATGCAGAAATGATATATTGTACAGCCCTAATTCACAGTATTTTGAAGTGCCTGTAATATCAATACTGTGCATGATAATTATCACAATATATTGTATACCAGCATACTGTATGTCTAGTTATTGCACTATTATGAAAACAATGGATGTTTCCAGACTGTCTGCATGTACAGTTGAAGTCAGAATTATTAGCCCTCCTGTATATATTTTTCTGTTTAATGAAGAGACGATTTTTTCTAACACATTTCTAATCATAATAGTTTTAATATCTCATTTCTAATAATTGATTTCTTTTACCTTTGCCATGATGACAGCACATAATATTTGACTAGATGTTTTTAAGATACTAGTATTCAGCTTAAAGTGACATTTAAAGGCTTAACTAGGTTAATTAGGGTAAAGTTAGGGTAATTAGGCAAGTCATGTATAACAGTCCACAACAAATATTGCTTAAGGGGGCTAATAATATTGACCTTAAAATGGCTTAAAAAACAAACAAAACAAAAACTGCTTTTATTCTAGCCGAAATAAAACAATTATAGACTTTCTCCAGAAGTAAAAATATTATAGGAAATACTGTGAAAAATTCCTAAATCTGTTAAACATAATTTGGGAAATATTTGAAAAAATAAATCACTGGAGGGCGAATAATTATGACTTCAGCTGTATGCATCTGTGTGAAATTTGTGTTGGCCAGTGGGCAGCCGTCACACAGGACTTTCTGCCCACCAGTTTGTCTGCGGTTTTGTCTTTACAAATAACAGCCGTGACTCAGAGCATTACTCACACATGTTGAAGTCGGCACACATCCGCTCTCTGATGGCGATGACTCTTTCCTGTAACCCAGCATGAGACTTGATGTGCGAGGGGTCTATTATTGTAATACTATAATTACTGTGTAAACAGAAGCCTGATGAAATGTGCCATTTGTTCAGCCGCCACCGCTTCATTTGAATAACGCTCATGTGACAACGAATTCAATTCTGATTGGCTGAAATCTGCCAGAAACAGATGGATTTGGTGATTTTTACAGCTGTGGCGCCACTTTTCAGAAGATCTCCTGCGGATCAAACTAATCCATGTTCTGCACATCTTGAGCTCACACACACACACACACACACACACATACACACACTGGCATTGTGATTAGTGACAGCTGGATTATGCGCTGACTTCTGCAGAATATTTAATTCACGCGGATAAACAGCTCTAACCCATGCTTTGGTCCCCGTCCCATTGCTGGATCCTCTTGGGACGGGTGATGCTGCGTTTGTAGTAAATGTTTAATGCTGATGATGATATGGATTATCCTGTTCACAGGCGTGTGTGTGTGTTAGATTTAGTTTTAATGATAAGCAGAATGCTCTGGGCTGGTTTGGAGAAAGATAATAATTCTGTTCTGGTTGCGGTTACGCAAACAGCTCCTGGGCTTAATAATGCGATTGTGTTCTCATCATGTTTAATTCAAGCACGGCATGTTTTTGCCATGTCTCCTGGTCTACTGCTATTCAGCACAATGTCTAAGTGTGTGTGTGAGGATTCAGCCGAGCATTAATGTGTCTTAGCGACCGTCAGAAACACTAATGGAGTCGCTGGTTGGTTTGTGTCTCTGTTCTTTCAGGTTTGAGTCTAATTAAGCAGCTTTTTTTATTTATTTATATATATTTTGTGTCAGACGCGGATGTTGGATCACATCTTAATGAGCACCTGAATCATTGTAGTCCATGTAGTGCTAATTTGAAGTGAATATTTGCACAAATATAGCAACTTTTCTCTCATGTCTCATCAGATAAAAGCTTTTTCTTCTCACTGTTAGATGTCTAGCGTTTTTGTTTTTCCCAAAAACATTTTTCAGGATGAAAATGAAGCCAGTTGCAATGCCATTATTTATTTATTTATTTATTTATTTATTTTTATTTATTTATAATAGCAATTAGTGCATTTGTTCCCCAAATAAATAGAAAAATGGTTCATTTTTGGTATGAAATATGTCTTGGACAGTTTTTGGACCCAACCTTAGGTCAGATATGGACAAAACCCAACTTGTGGGTTAAAAAGTGTATCTTAAATGTAACCCTTTAACAGCCCCACCAATAGGGCTGTGCGATTTAATCGAAATCGAATCGCAATCACAATTTGAAATGTTGCAATTAGCTAATCGCAAGAGGCTGCGGTATGAAAGATATATGTATTAGTATATATATTATTATTAGAGGTGGGCATAGATTAATTTTTTTAATCTAGATTAATCTAGATTAATTTCAAAATTAATCTAGATTAATCTAGATTAAAATGGCTCATTTGAATTCTGCCGAAAGCATTCAAAATATGTGTGTTACCCAAATAATAAGTCTTTGAGAACAGGTTTCTCAAGCCAGGTGGTGCATTAGACAAGGGTCTCATCTCCTGTTTCAAAAATGCATCACAAACTGCTTTAGAAACTGTTCTACTATGATAATTGGTGATGAAAATAAATGATGTTCAATAAGATGTACTTGTGTTTACTGTTTATTCAGTTAAACATGAATGTTGAACTGTAGGCCCACATAAGCTCCAAACAGCAATTTTTTATTAATCCATCTAAAGTCATAACTGAACTAAACAGAAATGGAATTAAGATGTGGAGTATGCAGATATTAGTGGCATTATTGAAGTAAACACGGCGGTCTTTAGGACCTTTCGCCATATTTTCCGACAAGATCCACACGCGGCTGTCAGTAAAGGACCGCACGCACGCACACAAACACACACACATCGCGAAATGCGGAAGTTTTTTTTCTTACCATTTGGCATGCGTTATTAAATTCCATAACATTCTCTCCGTATTTGCGTCTAATACCCCACTTTGTCACGAAGGAATGAATGAAATATCCGTGAGTTAAAATGAAACTGCAGTTAGAGTCAGGCAGCCTGCTGATTTGATTCAGAAGGGCAGACGGCTCACTGGTCAGGTATCCATCCGCGCTAATAGGTGAAAGTTATCACAGCTTGGGTAAAATAGACCCAGCTCCCAACCTAACTTTGAGAATAGATTAACGGCGATATTTTTTTTATCGCGCGATAAGAGTCTCGCGTTAACGCAGCACGTTAACGCCGATAACGGCCCAGCACTAATTATTATATGTATCACGCTTAATAGCCAATTGAGTGGGCACACTTTCGTTTTGTCCAATCAAGTCTTATTTGTTTTATTTCGGCTAAAATAAAAGCAGTTCTTAATTTTATATGAACCTTTTTAAAGTGAAAATTATTAGCCCCTTTAAGCTATATTTTTTCTCAACTGTCTACAGAACAAACCACTGTTATACAATAACTTGAGTAACTAATAATATATGCACAATATAATGCTTATTCCTAAATATTTCCTTTACTATAAATTCCTATGGAATAGTATTTTAAATCTGTAACCATTTGGTAGAGCAGGCAGTTAAAAAGTTATTTTTTTCCATATTTGGGTTACAACAGCCCAGCATTTTTAGTTCATAAGTTTGAGTGTATTTATCTTCAATAATATGATGCATATCCGTGTAAAACCGAATATTTAGTGAGAAATAATCCGGTGAGATTTGAGTGGATTGTGAAAAGTAGGTTATGAACATATTTATATTATTTTTGACTGTAGGCACAGCCTTGGTGACATCAGATGAAAAGTTGTTTTAGAGAGAGATGCTTTTGTTTCATGGAGCTGTTGACAATGCAAATCATCTGTTTTTCTATTCTATTATTTTTATTCTCTAGTCTCGCAGCCTAGTTCTTAAATATATGCTAAGGGGAGTACAGTATAGTGTTATAGTGGTTTCTGGAGGGAATGAAAGTCGTGTTGATGGTTGAAGTGCTGCTACATTTTTGCTGAAAGGTTTTGGAATTATTTTAGAACATTCTGTTGTTGCTAGGGTGTTCCTGTATGACTGCTATGATGTTGTTAATGGTTGCTAAGTGGAGTGGATACAATCTGCACATAATCGCTTCAAAGATATGTCACAAGAGGATAGCTTAGTTAAAAAACAACAACAAAAAAGCATGATCGTTGTATTAATTGTTATATGAAACATTCACCTGTGACTAAAGACATTAATAAAGTGCTATTAATATACAAGTGATTCTACCCTCAAAGAGTGTTTTGAAAAGTCACCCCTTTTAGTACATAAAAAAACATCTAATATCCGGAATATGTTGGTAAGATCTGATCAAAAACCCGCTCCGCATTTTTTAAATACTATACCACATGGTCATTTTAAATGTGGGAATTGTTTACTATGCAACTTCACATACAAAACGTCAACTTTTACACATCCTCATACAGCTAGAAAGTTCAAACTTCTAGGCACTATTTTGTGTAAGACCGCTAACGTAATCTCATGGTTTCCACCATTCCGCCACGACTACATTACAGCTTCTCATTCAAAACATTCAGTTGTGTTTTTTTTTAATAGCGGGTTATAATCGCACCAAAACGTAATAAAAGGTAAGTAAATTATAACAGTGCGAACTTTTCTGTAACCGTAGTAGTGCTGTGCGTTATTTGTTTAACCCTTTAAGGTTACTTAACAAATTGCTGTTACAACGGGAAGCCTTTGGATTTTCACTCATTGTCTCCAAAAGGTTTAAATGAGGAGTTTGACATTTAACCTTTTCTTTAATAATTGTTTAATTAGGTGTTTGGGTAAAGGTTTTTTGGCTATATTTTGTTGTATTATTTTGTTGTATTTCCTTGTTATATTCTGGTTTTTATCATTTGCGATGGCTTGTTTTTGTATTTTCGCTTTGAATATCTAAGTTGTATAATTCATAAATGTGTATTTTTTTTTCTTCGTTTTTTTCCTTTTTTCTTGTTGTGAGATAGATCATGTGATCCGGAAGTGTACAAATAGGAGCACCTTACTGTGATGAACACTGTCTGATGAAGAGCCGTGTGCTCGAAACGTTACACGTTTTGTGTCAGCCTTTTTAATTGAATAAATTAGCATTTTTGGAGCTTTGGTGTTGCCGCCTTTAGAATATATATTTTGCACTGGTTGCTAAGTGCCCAGAGAGTTTGGGGTGTCTATTTAGAGTGATTATAAGATAATTTCTGAGAGATCAAAACAATTTTCTTAAGTGCAACATTTGAATAAAATCAGAAGATCTAAAATTTGTTTATAAGAACGTCTTATTTATTTATTACATTTTAATCACTTTATTTTGTAAAGTGATCCTGTTTTTAAAGTAGCAGCCACATCCCAGTTGAATTTTTAAATGTAAAGCACATGAGATGTACTTAATTTTATGACATTATCCTTTAATAGACATTTTACTTACTGGAAACGGTAAACTTCTTATCCAATTAGAGATGGATGACAGGAAAAGACAACAATTTCACTAGGCAAAAGCTGTTGACATCCATAGTATTTCCATCTTGAACACAAACATATAATAAGGCAAGTGTGCTAGCTTAAATGAGATAAATATTGTAGTCATTATGTAGCTTTATATTATGTTGTAAGACTTTTTTTTTTAAATCATGAATAAAAAAAGTTGGGGGACAAAAATATAATTTCACAACTAAATGGCAGTTGTCTTAGATTTAAGAGGATATTAATAGGATAATAGGATTTTTGAGATTATTCAATATTCAACAATTTAAATTCAAGAACAATCTTAGGAAATGAATTACGAATGCACTTTTCCCAAAAATATCTTGCTTGTTTGTATCTTTTTTCTAAGTTACATATATACATTTTAGGCATGGGCCGGTATTAGATTCTGACGGTATGATAACCTTGGATAAAAATATCACGGTTTCACGGTATCACGGTATTGTGGTTACTGCTCTAAAATATATTCTTTTTAAATGTCAGGGTAAAAAACTAAAAGTTTTTTCCCCTTTGAACACAATATATTTTATTTTGAGAAACATTTAAAATATTTTGGTGCAGTAAATGTGCCAGGCTAAATAATGAAAATGAATCATTGACCTCTGCTGTCTTCATTAGTTTCAAAAACACAAATTTAAAATGGCATCTTTGGATATCTTTTCTGCTGGAGATGCTGTTGTTAAAAAAAAATGTAACAAAAAAAATCTTACACATACCTTAGGAACGGTATTAGAGAAAATGTTGGCGGTATGATAACCTTGACTTTTCCAAACCGCGGTATACCTTGAAAACGGTTATCGTCCCATGCCTAATACATTTACACTCACCCACCACTTTATTAGGTACACCTTACTAGTACCAGGTTGGATCCCCCCCCCCCCCTTTTTTTTTTTTTTTCTTTCAAAACTGCCTTAATCCTTCATGGCATAGATTCAACAAGACACTGGAAATATTCCTCAGAGATTTTGTTCCATATTGACATGATAGCATCACGCAGTTGCTGCAGATTTGGATATTTTCTCTTTTTCAGACCATTCTCTGTAAACCCTTGAGATGGTTGTGCATGAAAATCCCAGTAAATCAGCAGTTTCTGAAATACTCAGACCAGCCCATTTGGAACCAGCAACCATGCCATGTTCAAAGTCACTTAAATCACCTTTCTTCCCCATTCTGATGCTCGCTTTGAACTGCAGCTGTAACCAGGGATGTGACACTGACAACAGAGGTCGGATCCACATGCAGGTTTAGTGAGGAGGTCAGGCAAGCAGTGGTCAAAACAGGAAAAAACAAAGGTATATGGCCAATTCAGAGTAGTCGTAATAGCAGGCAGATGGTCACAAGGCAGGCAGCAATACAGGATAAAACAGATACGAGGCAAAGATCAAAACCAGGTAAAGCAAGACAAAGGAAAACGCGTTGTAATGTCACTTACAGTAAACAAGACTCAACAACAGTGTTTGTGTTTGAGCAGTACTTATAGTGCATGTAATCAGTCTGTGAGCAGCTTCAGCTGTGTGTTTGCAATCACTGGTGACTTGCATCAGGTGTGTGTGTGTGTGTGGCATGACTGAACATGTAGTCCATGAACATGGCAGATTTGTAGTTCATGTGAATGTGAGTGTGTTTACCAGCGATCTCTGGTTGTAGATCGCTGGTCATCGTGACAGCAGCAGATCGTCTTGACCATGGCTGTTTCTCAATTCCAAGAACGCAGAGAACAGACTTGCGTTCTTGTGAAGATCGCTCTTGCCAGGTGTCCTCGGAAGAACGAACTCGGGAGACCACGAGAACAGAGAACGCGTCCTCTGAGAAGTGAGATGCTGCATTCTTCCCGATGGTCACGTGACCTTCACACATTTTTAATGGAAAATTAATTAAACATTAGAGTAATTTGCGTTAACGAGCAGCTGGACAGGTGTACCTAATAAAGTGGCCGGTGAGTATATATACAGTTGAAGTCAGAATTATTGGCCCATTATTGGAATTATTATTCAAATTATTATTGGAATTTTTTTTCTTTTTTAAATATTTCCCAAATTATGTTTAACAGAGCAAGGAAATTTTCACAGTATGTCTGATAATATTATTTCTTCTGGTGAAAATCTTATTTGTTTTATTTCGGCTAAAATAAAAGCAGTTTTTAATTAAAAAAAAACATTTTAAGGTCAATATTATTAGCCCCTTTAAGCAAATTTTTTTTCCGATAGTCTACAGAACAAACCATCATTATACAATAACTTGCCTAATTACCCTAACCTGCCTAGTTACCCTAATTAGCCTAGTTAAGCCTTTAAATGTCACTTTAAGCTGTATAGAAGTGTCTTGAAAAATATCTAGTCAAATATTATTTACTGTCATCATGACAAAGATAAAATAAATCAGTTATTAGAAATGAGTTATTAAAACTATTATGATTAGAAAATGTGTTAAAAAAATCTTCTCTCTGTTAAACAGAAATTGGGGAAAAAAATAAACAGGGGGGCTAATAATTCTGACTTCAACTGTATATATACATATGCATCCCTAATTATACCCAGTACCTAAACCCAACTATAACCTTAATAAGTATTAACAAACAGTAAATTAGGAGTTTGAAGCAAAGGTTATTAATAGCAAGAATTATACCTAAAAAATAAAGTGAGCAAATTTTTTTCTTAAGAAGGCTTTGTAGACTTCTTTACATGTCTCTAGTCCATTCGTCACATAGATATATACACTAGATATCGCATAGGGACCCTGAGCATGCGTCAATAGCGCCGCCACATTGGTACAGTGCTTCTAGGACAAACGTCATTCAACCGCACTAGTCAAGACAGTGTGCAAATGTGAAGATGCTGGACTTTAGCGCTGTGTTTGCGTTGTAGTAACGCGCAAACAAAGAAAACAAAGCACAAAGGCAGAACATTTCATAGGTAAGATTTTGTTTTTTATGTTTTTGTATGTTATGAACTTTTGTGCTTTACAAGTAATGTTATTGATGATAATACAGTCTCTTGCTGCATTCACCATAAGGCAAAGTAGCACCAACTCACACTAAATTCTAGACTTAAGCTAGTTTTGTAGAATAAAATAAGCAAACTATGTTATGAAATATGACGAGAAGATGCTGCCGTGCTAGAAACTTGTATTATTGTCAGCTAAGTGAACGAGTCGTATATAATGGAGATTCATTCACAAACGAATCGCTCCCTCCTTCAGAATGAGAAGTGAAAGCAGGAGAGGGGGTGTGTTTCAGGACATGGATTAGATCAAATTATACAGGGAAGGAGGGTAATGCATTTCCATGCACACAAACACTCACTTTTTGTCAGGTATGCCCATGCGGTCACATTCATCAATGTAGAAAAGTGATGTAAAATTAAAATATTTCGTAATTTAAAACAATATTTGCATACTGACCACCGGGGAAAACTCCCGATCATAGATATACGTGTATATGTGTATTTCTCTGGCTTTGGATGGCCACAGTCCTCCGCTTCACCTTGGTCCCGGATTCATTTCAAAGGAGCGCTACCCTGTACTAAAATGGCGGCTCTATTGACGCATTCGTTCTAATAGACAATAGCAGGGTAGGCGACATCTAGTGTATATATCTATGCATTCGTCAATGAAGCACTAAAAATATGCTAAACAACTTGTTGAAATTTTAACCAAGCACAATGCTGACACTTGTTTGGTGGGATGTTTGATGCTTGTTTGGTGTGATGTTTGTATGTTGAATGTTACAGTACATACAGTTGTTCAATTATTTGCCCTTCTGTGAAATATTTTTTTTAATATTTCCCAAATTATGTTGAACAGATTCAGGAATTTTTCACAGTATTTGCTATAATATTTTTTCTTCTGGAGAAAGTCTTATTTGTTTTATTCTGGCTAGAATAAAAGCAGTTTTTAATTGTTTTAACCCATTTTACGGTCAATATTATTAGCCCCTTTAAGCAATATTTATTTTGTATAGTCTACAGAACAAACCACTGTTACACAATGACTTGCCTAATTACCCTAACTTTACCCTAATTATCCTAGTTAAGCCTTTAAATGCCACTTTAAGCTGAACACTAGTATCTTGAAAAACATCTAGTCAAATATTATGTGCTGTCATCATGGCAAATATTTAAAAAATCAGTTATTAGAAATTAGTTATATTTAGAAATGTGTTGCAAAAATTTTCTCTCCGTTAAACAGAAATATACAGGGGGGCTAATAATTTTGACTTGCATCAGTAGGCACCTATGTTATCTTAGCAGGTCTGTTTTGAAGTAGAGGTCATAATTCTGCGAGTCTTTTAGCATTCACGCCTCATGTTTTCTGAAGGGGAGGCGTTTATCTGTGTTGGCTTATTGGCTGATGAGGTATCAGAGAACGCTCTAAGCTTCTATTGTGCAAGAGTGAAAATCGCTTTTAGTGGCGGATAAGAGGGCAGATAATATCAGATAAGTCCTGCGGCCTGCGTTAGCATGCAGCATTAGCCATGTAATAGCATATGGAGTGCAGTTTGACAGAGAGGGATCAGATGGCCGGCAGCCGTTTACCGCAGTTCCTCCTTAATCGTGCAGGGTTAACAGTTGTTTCAGATGCATGCGGAGACAGATAGCCGAGGCCTTTTTAGATATTCTGAGCGCATGCTTTTATAAAATTCCCCCATGGCTACAACTGAAGTCTGCAATGGCTTGATAACTGGTGTGCTGTCAGTGGCTGTCGCGGGACGCCAGGGGAAGCTACATGTTCTGCTTCAGAGCATCTTCTCTTCAGGAATAATTTAAAAACTTCTGTGGGACACGTCTGATTTTTTTCCTGAGGCTGTGTGGCAGAGCAGACGTCTAATTAAGATGGGGGGAAAAAAGACAGGAAGTTGATGAGCTGTTTGCAAATGAATGCTTTTGAAAAGCGCAGCCAGGGCACGGATTTCACCTCTGATTGCAGAGATTGCGACAGATTATTTAGGCTTGAGTCCCTTAAACTGACAGGTCTCTTCTGATTGGCTGGGAACAGTGTGTTGCTAGGGATTTAAAAAAAAAAATGTTTGGTAACTCTTTAGTTTAGGTCACAATTTCATGCTATGGGCCCAACAAGGGTTGCATGGTGTACCGGTACTGTGGTAGTATCACGATACTATGGCTACAAAATACTGGTGGTGCCATTGTAGTTTGTAAACGGTATTAAATGGCTTATCTACAATAGATAATGTTACATGTGAAAGAAAAACTAAAATGCTCACACGTTTGTGCAGCAATAAACCATTTTATTTGAATAGTCTGTGGAACCCATTAAGGTTGCAAAACTGTGTAGAATTTGCACCTTTTATGGTAGCCTATTGCACATTTTCTAATGCTTCAGTTCAACACACATCTTAATCCAACACAGGTTCATTCTGAAAATGTAGTCCCGTGGACATTTCTGGAGACGCGAGTTATGTAGCCAGAGGTACGTATGGCTTCATTTAATTTTTTAAGCGAACGCTACGGGGCGGTATGACGCCGTTCCTTTTGGCGCTTACCAGCTGACCGCTTACCTCCATGTGGAGGGCTTTCCCGCTGCAACCAGTTTGTCCAGTTAGCTCGTCGTGTACGTCGGCGGACTTGAGACGCAGAGAGGAGTTGACCACGATGACCGGGTTCGAGTCCGGGGAAGAACGCTTCCAGAAATCATGTAAGACAAAAACAGTATCCAAAAAATAAAATGAACGAGTGAACAACAGGGCGAGAATGTGTTACAACTCGAAAACGTGGTAAAAATCAGACGAGGGCTTTTCTTTTTTTGGATGGCTTTTGAAAACCATTGGCTGGGTTTAGGGAAGTATATGGGTGGGCGGGTCAATCAGTAAAATTGGTTGGGTTTAGGGAATGAGGAGGCTGGGGTCAGTCAATTGGCCGGTCGCCAAGTCAATCATTCAGTCAGACAGACAGGCGGTCGGTCGACAGCGGCCTCTGCTGGGTTTACGCGTGAACAGCGCAGGCGCGAACGCCACTCGCGAGAGACATTTGAGATACGAAAAAGCGCACACAGCGGCCTCTCGCGGATTCGCGAAAACAAAAACTGCAAAAATTCGTACCTCCCGGGACGTATTTCGTGGACTCCAGAAACGTCCACGGGACTACGTTTTCAGATTGAGCCTGAGTTGTCTGAATTAGTTCATTTCTGTTCCTGTTAATATGATTTAGTAGCTACAACGACGCAACAATCTCTTTAAAAGAACGACTCACAAAGTGAAATTTTGAATTACTTTGGACCTGAGAATACTGAAAAAAAAAAACAGAATCCAAAAAATAAAATGAACAAGTGAATAACAGGGTGAGAATGTGCTAAAATCCGAAAATGTGGTAAAAATCAGACGAGGGCTTTTCTTTTTCTGGACGGCTTTTGTAAATCGTTGGTTGGGTTTAGGGAAGTAAGTGGGTGGGCGGGTCAATCGATAAAATTGGTTGGGTTTAGGGAAGGAGGAGGGTGGGTTGATCGATTGCTCGGTCGGCCAGTCAGTCATTCAGTCAGACAGACAGACAGTTAGTCGACAGGGCCACGGGACAGTAAATTTAACATTATTCTCTCTTCTGGCTGCCGTCATCAGCCTCACACTATTGTTCCCCTTCGGAAGGGGAACTTCAATGCTATGTGGAAACTTCCACTATGGGGATTTCATTCAGAAAGCCAATCATCTGAAAGAGTATGTAAACGGGCCAATGAAATGCCAATGAGTTGGCAGCTTCAGCTTGCGCACCTGATGCTCGTTGCAATTAACTTGCTATATGAGCACAGAGCTAGCAAGCCAAAGCATCATTTTCACTTCAGAGACTTCAACAGCCTTCTGAGAGAGTCGATGAGGGTTCCTCCAGCTGAGTTTCAGACAGAGAGTGAACGAGAGCGATCTCCCGGTCCAGAGTGTGTGACACGCAGCGGCAGATGGTCGAGCTGGGTTTCTCCCTTGCCTGGCGTCCTTTGGGTCCGGTCCTCCAGAGCGGTATGTATTGTTGCGAATTTCCTAAAAGAGCAACACGGTCGTGCAGCGCGTCTTTTTCAAGACGTCGCTCCGACTGTGCGTTTCTGGATGCGGTGGTTTCCTGTCCTCGGATGATGGGCACGAGCACTGCGTTTCATGTCTGGGGGTCCAGCATGTTAATGCGGTGCTCGTGGGCAGTGCATGCCATCACTGCGGTGGCATGTCTGTTGCGCAGTTAAGATCGCGGCTCGCTCTTGCAAAAGAGCCACCCACCCCAGTTGTCCCCCGCTCCGCGGTGGGCACTCGGGCAGATCTGAGGGTTACAGTGGGAGTAAATCTGCCGCCCTCGGGCTTGTGGACCTCTCACTCCTCCATGCGCTCCATCCAAGCTTTGAGTGAGAGAAGCGCTCCATCCTCGGATGGCCGCCCTCTCACTTGATGACACCGAGGCTCAGATGTCCACCGCTGCATCGGAGGTTGGGCTGTCATGGTCTGATGAAGGATCCCCCCCCCCTCCGTTCCCTCCCATCGGGAGCGAGCGCGGCGGCGGCCGATCTTGAAACAGACATGATAACCGTGCTTTCCCGGGCTGTTTCGGTCGTGGGTCTGGAGATGGTTTATCCCCCAGCCCCGCGGCCGGACCGACTAGATGGGTGTATGTGGAGGATTAAAAGGCAATACCTTCTAGCCTCCCATCCCTCTCTTCCCGGAAGTGCACAGTGGGCTCACGCAGTCTTGAGGGCACCTTTCTCTGCCTGATCTGCGTGCGCCTCCACCTCACCACTCTTGATGGTGGAGCAGCCAGGGAGTACGAGTCGATTCCCCAGATTGAGAGTGCCATCACGGGCCCGCGTGGTGCCTCCTTCTGCTGGAATTAGCCTCATCTCCCGTCCAAGGCGTGTTGGTTTTCTGCCTCCCGAGCCAGAGCCCACACAGCCGCGGGCCAGGCTGCTTCCACCCAGCACGCCAGGGTCCATGCGCGCGCGCTGGCCCAGCTGCACGAGGGTGGTTCTGACCCAGGCTTGTTACAAGCCCCGCACCGCACCCGACTGAGCTCCACGGACCTCAAGTCCGCTGCGTGTGCCCCGGGAAAGACGATGGCCACGTTAGTGGTCCAGGAGCGCCCCCTCGGGCTAAACCTGGCAAAAATATGCGCGGAGTCGACAAAGTTCACTTTCTTGACTCCCCCCATATACCAGTCTGGCCCGTTCGGCGACACCGTTGGTGAATTCACCCAGGAATTCACGGCGGTGCAGTCGGATACGATGGGCATCCTTCGGCGGGGATGTAAGACCGCTCCCCTCCCGCCGAACCATCCACATCCACTGCTTGTCGCCGAGAGCGCCCGTCTTCGAGTGCTGCTCCGCCCCCGCCTGCGCCTCCGGCCAGCGGCAGCGCCGAGCACCTCGCAGGCAACCAGCGCTCCCCGTCCCAGGGCGCCGTTAAGTCCGGATAACGGACCGCGAAGCGCTCTTGAGACGGCCATCTGGAGAAGAGGGAACTTGCTCTCTCCCCGGTGGGGGGCCGGGCTCCTCAGAGAGAGAGCATCTTTCCCTTCCCTGGATGTGACAGCCCGAATACTGCCAGTCTGGGACGCGATGAAAAGCCTTCCAGCTCGCAGGATCGGCGCACTTCGCCAGTGGCTCACGGGGTCTGGGAGGACGGTCTCCTTTCTCTCACACCTCCAGCCCTCTCCTCCGGAGTCTGAGTGCAAGGTGAGTAAATCTCTCACCTCCAGCTCTTCCGCGGGACCCCAGCGCTCCCCGGATCAGCACTCCCACTCCGCGCTGCCCCACTGCTGGTACGTCAGCGATTGTAGCGATGCAGTCATTAGCGAGGGCTCTGCCTGCCTGGTTAGCGCAGCCCAGCCCTTTGCGGTGGCTCATACGCACGATCAGACTCGGCTACGCGATTCGATTCGCGAAACGGCCTCCCAAGTTCACGGGGTGTACGTCACCAGGGTCAGCCCTGTGCCCGCCCCTGTCTTGTGAGAGAAGGTTGCTGTCCTCCTGGCGAAGGATGCAATCTAACCGATCCCTCCAGCCGAGATGGAGAGCGGGTTTACAGCCTGTACTTCATCGTACCCAAAAGAGCGGTGGGTTACGGCCAGTCCTAGATCTGCGCGTTTTGAACCGCTGTCTGCACAAGCTGCCGTTCAAAATGCTTATGCAGAAGCGCATCCTCCTGTGCGTTCGTCCTCGGGATTGGTCTGCAGCATAGACCTGAAGGACGCGTACTTCATGTCTCCATACTCCACGCCACCGTCACTTTTCTGCGGTCTGCGTCGAGCGAGCCTGACAGTACAAGTCCTCCCCTTCGGGCTCTCTCTGTATCCGCGGGTCTTCACCAAGCTCGCGGAGGGTGCCCTAGCGCCCCTTCGGCTCGCGGGCATCCGCATACTCAATTATCTCGGCGACTGGCTGTTTTAGCCCTCTCGCGGGAGTAATTGACTATGTACAGAGACAAGGTGCTCCAGCACCTCCACCTATTGGGGTTTCAGGTCAACCGAGAAAAGAGCAAACTCGCCCCCGTGCAGAGGATCTTTTTTCTCGGGTTGGAGCTGGACTCGGTCACCATGACAGCGCGCCTCTCCGGAGAGCGCGCTCAGCTAATGCTGAACTGTCTGTGAGAGTTCGACAGCAAAATAGTGGTTCCACTGAAATCTTTCAGAGGCTCCTGGAGCATATGACATCCGCAGCCGCTGTATGCGCTCGGATAACTCCATATGAGACCACTTCGGCACTGGCTTCACGATCGAGTCCCCAGACGCGCATGGCACGCGGACACACACCGAGTGACTGTCACTGCGCTGTGTCGCCGCGCCCTCAGCCCCTGGAACGACCCCTCGTTCCTACAGGCCTGAGTGCCTCTAGGACAGGCGTCCAGACATATTGTCGTTTTGACAGATGCTTCCAGCACTGGCTGGGGCGCCGTGTGTTGCGGGCATGCAGCTGAAAAAAACCCAGTTGCATTGGCATATCAATCGCCTAGAGCTGTTGGCAGTGTTCCTCGCTCTCCGCCGTTTTTTTACCGGTGCTGGAGCGACAACACGTACTGGTCAGGACGAACAGTACGGCAGCGGGGGCGTATATCAACCGTGTGGGGGGTATCCGCTCTCGCAGCATGTCTCAGCTCGCTCGCCGTCTGCTCCCCCGGAGTCATACGCGGCGCAATCGCTGCATTCCATTTTTTCCCCCACCGAGCTCAACCGTGCAGCCCATTCGCTCTCACGGCAGTTTCGCCTGGGAAAATGGAGACTCCACCCCCGACTGTCCAGCTGTTCGGTGCTGCGCCTTTCTCTCTCTAACTCAGAGATTCGTGCGCTCTCGCTTGAGTTGCCCACTTGGCGAACCCTGCAAAGTCCACTGGCTACACAGCTGGCCTCGGGGCGTGCGTAATACGCATTTCTCCAGTGAGCCTACTCGCACAGATACTGTGTAAAGTCAGGGAGGTCGAGGAACAGCTCTCGTATTGCGCCTCTCTGGCCCAATCGGACCTGCTTTCAACTCTCTCCTCGTGATGGCCCTCCCTGGCACATCCCCTGGGAACAGGGGACAGGCACCGTTTGGCACCCGCGCCCAGATCTATGCTTCACGTACGGTTCATAGATGGAGCGCGGAGGACTTAGGTGACTTACCGATTAGGTGGTTAACACTGTCACTCAGGCTGAGCACCCTCTACGAGGCATGCCCACGCCTGAAGTGGAGTCTATTCGCTGTGTGGTTACCTTTTTCCCCGAGAAGGAACCCTGAACATGCCAGATCAGAGTGATGCTATCCTCCTTCAGTTGACTGGAGCTAAGGCTGTCCCCTCCGCTCTGAGGGGTTGGCGTTACGATCATCCCCGCTCTAAGGATGCGGCGATGGCGGCGCGCTGGGAAGTATCGTCTCATCATCCAGTTCCCAGAGGCGCGAGACATGAATATTAATTTTCCTGTTTCCCTCTCATACCCACTTGGAGATCTCTCTTAGGAGAGGTCTGCTCGATCACTCGACTCAGTATCTTTAAGATTTCTGTCTAGGTAGACAGCTCTGCTGGTCGCGTTGCATCGGTCAAATGGGCGGGTATCTGGAGGCATTTTCGGTCAGCGAAATGTGCCAACGTTTTGGGTCGGCCCACTCTCACGTTTACCTGAGACCCCGGCCCACCTAGGGGCCCTAGGTTCCTACAGCGTTCTTTCAGCCACGTAGTGAACCTGCAAGCGCTGCCCACGGAGGAGGCAGACCCAGCCCCTTTATTTGGTCCTTCGCACTTTGCTATTACACGGACCGTACTCAGCTCTTTATCTGTTATGGTGATCGGCAGACGGGAAGTGCCGTATCCAAACAGAGGTTGGAACATACCCACTGAACTCTGAATGCCATCTCCCTCGCTCATCTGAGCCAGGGCGAGCCGCGTCCCCCAAGAGTGAGAGCGCGCTCCTCGAAGCGCGCATCCTTTTGGGCGTTAGCACGCGGCGCCTCTCTAACAGACACTGTAGAGCTGCGGGCTGGGCGACACCTATTAGAAGATTTATTAATCTTGAGGGGAGCCGATTTTCTCACGCGGGTGAATGAGAAATTCGGTTAGGTGTTTGTAAAACGCTTGCTGCGCCATTCTCTCTAACCCAGGGATATGTGCGCTTTTTCGCTCTGTCAGAAAAGTTCCCCGCTGGCGAACCCTGCAGATATTCCTCCGAGGCCCCCAGCACCTGACTCAGCGGAGGAGTCAGGCACTGGCCCGTTACGTTGCTGGTCTGCCCGATGGTCAGCCCGCGTTCTGGGTATAGGTGCCTGCTATGTGCGATCCCCACTAGGCGATCCCATATGCTTATACGGCCACGGTGCAGTCCCCCCTCACAGGCGGACCCGTGTCTTCCCTCACCGCTAACCATCTAATTTTCATATGCTTACTCCCCCTTCTCAGGGTTAGTTCATATGCTATTTGCCCCAGTCTCCCCACTTGGGTAGCAGGTGGCCTCCGCAGCGTCCTCCCTATCGGGACTGCACGCATTCCCAACGTACTGTCGTATTAAATTCCTAGAAATTATTCTAGACGCATTTACGGCTCCCGAAAAATATATCTAAATCCGTAAATCTTCTGTTGAAGTGGGATAAGTAAGGGCCAGGGAACACGTTGGAAGACCGCGCCTCTGGTGACGCAGGTGCGCTCACGCTCTTTGCCTGGCAAACCTCTCATCGGGGGCGAAGGTAAGGTTCAATTATTATGGCGTTTTCCAAACATTTCCCCATAGTGGAAGTTTCCACATAGCATTGAAGTTCCCCTTCCGAAGGGGAACGCTCTGGTTACTAAAGTAACCCTCGTTCCCCGAGGGGGGGAACGGAAATGCTATGTTCCCTTCGCCATAATGATTGCCCCCTTAGCTGTTGAGGTGAAAGTCTCTTCCGCTAAAAAAATGATGCTTTGGCTTGCTAGCTCTGTGCTCATATAGCAAGTTAATTGCAACGAGCATCAGGTGCGCAAGCTGAAGCTGCCAACTCATTGGCATTTCATTGGCCCGTTTACATACTCTTTCAGATGATTGGCTTTCTGAATGAAATCCCCATAGTGGAAGTTTCCACATAGCATTTCCGTTCCCCCCCTCGGGGAACGAGGGTTACTTTAGTAACCAGAGCGTTTTCCTCTTTCTGAAAGTCTTGATAACACAATCATGGAGTTTTTCTTTTATTATTTCAGTAAATAGTATTGTAAATAAATGATTTGTTGTACTCTCCTATTCACTGCGCTCTGAGTTTGCCAACTATGACCACGTCTGCTGCTGAGAAACACGCACATGTGAAAAGAGTCCATTAACTACTGGCTTATTACCTGCCTATTATTAACATTTGTAACACTTTAGTTTAGGTCACAATTCTTGCTGTTAACTATTGGCTTATTACCTGCCTACTTTTAAAATATTGGTATCTTTAGGTCACAATGGACTTTTTTCAAATTTGCAGGTTTCTCAGTAGCAGAAGTCGTCATAGTTGGTAAACGTAGAGCTCAGTGAATGGGAGAGTACGACTAATAATGTTTTTACAGTCCTATTTGCTTAAATAATAAAAGAAAAACTCCATGATGGTGTTATCTAGACTTTCAGAAAAAGGAATAAAAAATAGTGTGAGACTGATAACGGCAGCCTGAAGAAAGAACAATGTCCAATTTACTGTCCTGCCCTCATAGGCTGCATTACAAACACCCCACAGAGGCAATAATTTGTTTTTCTGTAATTTATTGCAAAGATGATATAAAGCATGCATAAATACATATAAATGTTCATACGTTAAAAAAAAAATTTAATATTAAAGAGCCTCTATTATGAATTATAAAAGTTCATATTTTGGTTTTGGGGATCTCCAACAACAGGCTGATATGCATGCAAGGTCAAAAAACACTTGTCTTATATTATGCATTATTTTACCTAATTATACCTACCACTTCCATATTATTTGTTCAGCGATTAATTTGTTCCCAAACCGCTCCTTTGTGTGATGCTAATTTGCGCTGATTGGTCTGGTGACCCAGTCTGTTGTGATTGATTGACTGTGTTCAGCTTGAGCTGAAGCCCGCTATGGCTTATCAACATTGTTAAAGTAGCCAGGTGATCAATCCCACACACACCCGCACTCCGCTAGTGTTTGAAGGGAAAGGCACGTTCACGTTTTGCCGGATTCGGCACTTCGTATTTGGTATATTCGAATCATTTAAACAACTCTGAGTCAATTTTTAATTTAATTTTTTTTAACACGGTGCACTTTCAGATTTAGTCCTCAGCTGAAGGTTTTCATTCACTTAGAGTTGCATGGAAGGTTATTTTCAGAAATCCCATAAAAGACGCTCTTTAATAACTTCCAAGGATTTAAGTTGCTGAAGATCATTAAACACATCATAACAGTCTTGTGTAAAAGGTCATTTAAATATTTGATAATGAATATTCTGAATTATTTTCAAACATTAATGATGAAAGTATTAGCATAAGCAGTGTGTTTTGTGATACCACCAAATGAACGATAAAGACTAATATGAAACCCAAGACTTCTTAGTTCATCCAAATGAGATCGTCATGTCATATTGCACATAACATTTTGATTTCATATCAACTTTACACACATTTTAGTTACTTTTAACATTTAAGTGATCCATAGGCTTCCTGCCCACCAATAGCCAGGCAAATACATCATCTGTGATATGAATGGTATCTCTAAATCTGGCATGTACACTGTTGAATGATGTATATATGCTGTCGTTCTCCCAGCAGTACTAGCAACAGGAGGCCAATAAAGAGAAATTGAGATGCAGAAAAAACTGTGCTGGCGTCACGTGACTCTTGATCTGTCAGGGCAGACGGTTTACAGCGAGAGCCAATCTGTCCGTGAGCCGCAGGGTGTGTCGTGCCTGTCAGAGATGCCATTCATGTGGAAATCAGCGTGAAGGGATGAAAAACAGCCCTGACACACGCCTGATTCCTGCAGCTAAACTCCAAACCCAAGGGCCAACAACCAGAAAGAGATTACAGCACAGAGCGGCTGCCTAATTGTGGTGGCATTAAGAGTTAAACTCAGAACATTCTTGTGTTGGATTCTGAGATAGTGTTTGTGAATGACATAACAAAAACAAACAACATGATTCTATCCAGTAGGGTTTTGCAATATGTATGTTCAAATTATCCAAATATTACAAATGTGCATATAGTAATATACATATTACAATGGTGTGCTGCATAAAATCAAGAAAAAAAAAATATTGAGAAGTGCAATAAATTAAATTCGTGTTATGTTGCAAGCATTTGTAGTTCGAGTCCCCGGCTGGGCCAGTTGGCATTTCTGTGTGGAGTTTGCATGTCCTCCCTGTGTTACCGTGGGTTTCCTCCGGGTCCTCCTGTTTCCCCCACAGTCTAAACACATGCGCTATAGGGGAATTGGGTGAACTAAATTGGCCGTAGTGTATGGTATGTTTCCCAGTACTGGGTTGCGGCTGGAAGGGCATCCGCTGCGTAAAACATATCCCGAAATAGTTGACGGTTTATTCCACTGTGGCGACGACTGATAAATAAGGGACTAAGCTGAAGGAAAATGAATGAATGAATGAATTTAGTTCTGTTTGACAAATTATAAAAGACGGAAACAATATATCTCATAAGGTAACACAATGTAATCTTGTTCTCAATTGAAACGCGTCTCAACATGAAGTGCTTAAATTTGAGGGTATTAGGCCTTCCTTGAAAATCCTTGAAAGCTATTTGAACTTGGAGTTAACTAAGGGTGCACTCACACTAGGGTATCCGAACCGTGCCTGAGCGCATTTCCCGGTTTGACAAGTGTGAGTGGTCCGAATCGGGCCCAGGCATGGTTCAGTTGGCTGCCCCTGGCCTGTTTAGAAGAGGTGTGCCAGAGCTCGGTTTGGTTGGGCTTTGGCGCGGTACACTTGTGGCTCGTTTCCACTGACTGGTGCAGTACGGTACGGTACTGGTCGGTACGGGTCACGTTTATCAGGCTTGCGTTTCCACTACAAAGGGTACCCTTTTGGTGGGCGTGGTGTATGACAGAGTTTCAGTCGACGTCATTCTCGCTCGAATAAATGTCTACAGTAAAGCCGGACAGGTCATTCACAAATCATATGAGAAGCACTTCTCACAAAACAGATGCTTTAAACATAAATACTTGTGTATAAATGTTTATTACTAACCTTTCTATGAACATGAGTTGATTATAACTGCAGATCAATGATGACGTCTGCAATTATATAAAATAAATAAATAAATGAACATATATGAACACATACAGACCCTTACAGTCTCCGATATGTTACCAATTACAGAACAAACTACACACAGCAGACATTTAGTCCTTATTTGGGTTCAAAATCAACACGCAATATAGCCCAGTCAAAGCAAACCTCTTATCTGTGTGTGTAATCTTCACAAGCACATGTAGTCTTTGCTAGAGTAATTCTATCATTCAGAGTTCATAATAGTCCAAAAAGCGATGATAAACATGGCAGTTTGTTCATGATTCAGGTTGCTGAAAACAATTTGCTCCTGTGTTTTGTCGGGCTTCTCCTTTTTTTCCCGCGCTTCACTATCACGTTTGTCCTTTTCTTTTCTTTACATCAAGACAACGACAAGGTTTTTTTGAGTTCGGGTCATTTATTTCTCGTTATTATATGCATAAAGTTGTCTCGGCTGTGTATTGAAAACATGGCGGTTCTTTTGTTTTCATTCTGGCTAGCTCCACAAGCTTGTGACGTTTCTCTACAACCAATCAGCGTTCAGCTGCCCGTGTAGCTCCACCTTTTGGTACCCTTTCTCGTATTTGGTACCCTTTTGAAAGGGTGCCGAAAAAGTGGTACGGTTTGGTTCGGTACGCCTTTTGACAGTGGAAACGGCCATACAAGCGTACCAAACCGAACCGAACCGTACCGTACCGTACAACTCAGTGGAAACGGGCCATTGTAGTGTGAGTGCAAAGCGTGCCTGAGCCCAAAACTGAAGACCGACGTCACTTTAAGGGACTGTTTCATTATTTCATATGGATTTAATAATCCTTCTTACTCTTCAATGAATGCAAACTGTCATAGTTTATTTAAGACACAAACCTCGCTGCATGACAGATGCGCCTTCCGCAAACCTCCTGATATTGTACATGCAGCAGGAGGACTTTCATGATTATTTTTGAGTGTCAAAAGTGGTGGATCTGTTCAGCAAAATATTTGACTGTGTGTCACTGCATCCCAAATGACTACAATAATACAAATCGATATAACTAAAGCAACGTCCACTGTGCTGAGTGAGAGCACTTTTCTTCGATCTGAACCAATAATATCCAGCTGCAAACCCACACACGTTTCAGGACACACAATCTTGGACACACGATCTAGGCAAGGCCGAACCATATATTGTAAATGATGGATGTTAATGTTATAAGCTTCTTCTCGGACCTCATCATCAATATATTTTCAAGAGTTCACACTTAACTGATGATTGATAATAAAGCGTGTTTGGCATGCTGTCCTGGGAGAGAGCCCTGAGCTCATAAGATCCTCGAGCCCGGGGCTCCCTCCTGTTTGAAGGGCGAGAGGGGAGTTTGAGCTCAGGTAGGTTTCGAGAACTCCCCTGCTTGTGAACGTGTTAGGAATAACTAGGGCCAGACAGAATCTGCAGACATCTTTTGCTATTTCTGCGCAGATTTTTGTAAAAAAATCTGGATATATATGGAATGATTTTGGGAATATCATAACTAAAACGTAATATATGAAAAAAAAATAATACCTTTTTAACTTTTATTGAATGTTTACAATGCAAATCCAATTAGATCCACTTTACTTGGTAAACAAAGCAAGTCTCAAATAATATATCTACTGAAAGACAGCTACAAACTGCATTGTAAATAAATCATATGAATATTTTCATTTTAGTCAATAATATTACTCAAATTACACACACTGTGTTCCCTAACCAAGCGTAGGTTCATCAGTAAATGATGGAGAAAGACCCTGTTAATGGGTCATTTATTAATAAATCACACTGATATGGGTCATCTGAGGATAGCAGTCATGAAAGGTCAAGTGAAATGTCACGCTCAAGTGAAACACCATCATGCAATTAAATGTTAATGGCGGTGAAGTACAGCATGTGTACGCTCCAGCTCATCTAAGGTTAGTGTGTGGAAAGGTTGCTGATGATAGATTAAAATACAGGAGATGATGGACTGAGCAATTAAGATGAGTTTCACAACTAGCAAGACCTTTATTCATATTTTCTTTATTAAATCTCCCACCAAATTTGATGCAATTTATAAATCATTACTTTGTTGACTGTTACATATTGTGAGGACGTCGGCCACACAGTTTGGATCTATTGAATGTTATTCATTCATTTCTTCGGCTTAGTCCCTTATTTATCAGAGATCACCACAGTGCAATGAACTGCCAACTATTCAAGCATATTGAAAATATCTGACATTACGATATTTTGTTTTGCTGTGATATACAGTTGAAGTCAGAATTATTAGCCCCCTTTGAATTTTTTTCTCTTTTTTAAATATTTCCCAAATGATGTTTAACAGAGCAAGGAAATTTTCACAGTATGTCTGATAATATTTTTTTCTTCTGGTGAAAGTCTTATTTGTTTTATTTCGGCTAGAATAAAAGCAGTTTTAAATTTTTTAAAAACCATTTTAAGGTCAAAATTATTAGCCCCCAATAAAAAAAAAAAAGCTATATTTTTTCCATAGTCTACAGAATAAACCATCATTATACAATAACTTGCCTAATTACTCTAACCTGCCTAGTTAACCTAATTAACCTAGTTAAGCCTTTAAATGTCACTTTAAGCTGTATAGAAGTGTCTTGAAAAATATCTAGTCAAATATTATTTCATAAAATAAATCAGTTATTAGAGATGAGTTATTAAAACTATTATGTTTAGAAATGGGTTAAAAATCTTCCCTCCGTTAAACAGAAATTGGGGGAAAAATAAACAGGGGGGGCTAATAATTCTGACTTCAACTGTATAAATATATATATTTACAAGATTAATTAAATAGCTCTATTTGGATATATTTTATTTATTTAGATCAACTGGGATGATCGGTAACACTTTATAATATCTACACACTATGAATAATTTATTAAGCATTAGCAAATAGTTAATTCATTATCTGTTAAGCATTAACTCTAAGCGAAAATGTGCACTTTTGACACCGAGACATTGTCACCAAATATAAATCAGAGAGGTCAATCTTTCTCATACAGAGCCTCATGTCAGTTGTCAGGTTTTGTAAAAATCTATCTATTGAATAAATCAATCTATTAAAAAAAACGTTGGCTAGATTTATGCATTATGGGCTTAAATTATAGAGAGAAATAACAGATGAACTGAGACTGCAGTCAGATCATGAAGCAAATCAATGTTGATCTTTTTTGAGCTATCAGTGGTAAATGAACAAAATACTAGGCCTAATACAAAATATTATAAGATTAAAATATGGAAAAATGATCAGATGGTAACTTCGGTCAATTTTCCTAACGGATCAACAGCACTCACCTTTTTCAGCATGCTTTTTCTTTCATATTCGAAATGAAACGCATATTTGCCGGTAGAAATGACATTTCACCCTACTCATCATTCTCTCTTCATATAGCTGTGTATATGGCTATTACACAACCGTAATACACTGTAATAGAGCCTGGTTCGTTAGTTCAATCGTTATAGTTCAATCGAGCCGAGACCACCTCATTCAGACGATCTCAGACGGATTGATTTGGCGCGGATCCGCGATTGCAGGATTCATATGCCAAACGAACCACGTTAACGGGGGAAACAAGTTTCCTAAACAAATGTCTATGTGTGAAAGCACCCCCAGATTGTATTTGCATGCAATTTACAGATAGTCGCAGCCAAAGTAGACTTTTGTGACAAGACAACACTGGCCCGAGCATCTCGCACGCTGGTCCCTGGGCCATCGGGCAGTCCTGATTGTCGAGCCGTGCTGTAAAGTTTAAACATTGCTGAATTACAGGAGTGTCAAAATACAATTAGCAATAAATACAATTTTAAAAAAATTTGACAAAACAACAACAATATAATAATTTTACAAAATATTATGATACATTTCAAAGTTATTTAGCGAAGTTTAAACTGTACAGTAATTTTATTTTACATAAGATTGCAAATATTTATTTTTCATTTGATACAGTTTCATTTGTGTATCTTCAAATGAATAGAAATGAATAAAGTCATTTATTTACTATTTTCCTGTTTAGAATTTAACTGAGCCTTTAATTGTCATTTATAAGAGATTTACAAAGCATAAATAGTCCTCACTTTATAGGTCACAAAATTGGATGAATTTGCCCAAATAAAGCATTTATTAATATAAATGGACTATTAGTATATGCCTGAATAATAAGATATACAAATGCTAATTTGAATAGCTTATTAGTCATTTACTAACTCATTCTGAATGATCTTTAAATAGCACCAACTATTCTTAAATGACTAGTTTGTAAATAATGCAACACTTAATTAAGTAATGCAAAAATAATCTTTAACAAAGTATGAAAATACAATTATTAAGCACATTATAAATCAAGAATACAGCATTTGTATCTGTATTTATAAACTGCTTACTAAAGTCTATTAATGTAGAGTTAATGCTTAACAGATAATGAATTAACCATTTGCTAATGCTTGATAAATAATTCATAGTGTGTACTTATTATCAAGTTTTATCAGATGATCAAATCTTTTTCAATGCAGTGCATCTTCATAAAATATAATAAATTACAAGCAAAAATAAATAAATAAACAGGGCTTTAAAGTTTTCTATGGAGTCTAACGGTATTCACGTACAGAAATTGAACAATCAAATATAAAATAACATGGTCATTATTGGATAAATAATCAAAAAAGATTAATATGTTTATCTTTTAATCTTTAATAAATATTGTTCAGCCCTAATTTTGTGTTTTTGACGTGTTCATCTATTTGCAATTGTGTATTTGTTGTTATATTTTCTTGTTTAATTGTTTAATTTCCCTTCTGTTTAAAAAATATATATTATTATTATTTTTATGTAAAAAAAAAAAGCAATTCATGTCTTCTGTGTTTTGGAAGAATCCTAACACACATAAAAGCCTGCATAGTGTTTTTCCGTGGTGATGAATTGTTACTGAATATCAAAAATAAATATGGGTTGGTTTTTGAGAGCAGTTGACCACTCGTGCTCTGATTTCCTGAAAATGGGCTGAAAGGAAAAGCGGCAGGAGCAGAGAAAGGAGTGTGAAAGGCCATGAAATACCATTAGATGATAGAGGACAAAGCTCTAATGAAGTAATGAAGCAGGATCATTAACATCTCACACAGAGCCTAGAACAGCATACAGACACATCTTCAGCCAACCTGCCAGCTAATGAGACTGATGGAGGACATTAAGACAGACAGGAGAAATGAATGGAAAATGACAGTTCTCCTACCTCACGCACACACACATACAGAGAGAAAGACACACACACACAAACACAGACTTTAGAGTGAAGTGATTTTCTGTTTTATTGTTTTGAAGGCACTGATTTGGGGTCAGTTGGGGTTCAGACTCAGAAGATGACAGGCCTCCACCTCTTCAGTCTGAAAAGATTAATTTCATCTGAAAAAAAGCCCCTCCATCTTCAATTCATCCTCCCAGCGCTTCGTCTCATTTTCCCAGCGAATTAGCAGCAGATCCTTGAATTAATTCCCACGAAACCCAAATCGTTGCTCAAGAGCTCTTGTTTTAAGAAATATTAATTACACTCCTCATTTGCATCAGAAGCTTCTGAACTCGGTAACGTCTCTAAATTTAAGTCATTTAGGGATGAAAACGAGCGTGGTATCAGTGGCAGATGATATGCATATAAATCGTGGCCTACATGCAGACCGTTCTCCCATGAGTGTGTGTGTTTGGCGTGTGTATCTGGCTGTGAAAGTCCGGCTCAACCTCCATCTGTCCCTGACGCCTCACGGGCTCCACCAGACTCAAAAACTGCAGAACTTTACACGCTTTCACAGTGTCAGAGCACATCCGTACCTGTGAAACCCAACCACATCTGTCATTTGTTGTTGTTTTGTGGACTAATGTGATTTTTGGGGAGAATATTTGGCCCTTGTGTGCTGTTGGGGATGTTTTCATCCACTCTGTGGTGATTTTGAGTCTTAATTTAGCCAAAACTTTCTCTGTGTTTTAACAAATGTAGTGATTTTTGATGATAAATCTTACTTTGACAAATATTTCAATGAAAATAGAAATTTTTGTCAGAAATTCAACAATACACTCTGGATATTGACTCCCCTTTCATTATGTTTGGGGCTGTTTATGTCCCATTGACTTCCATTATAAGGACATTTTTTGATTGCAAAGCCATGACAGCATATAATCATCCACTCGTGATTGTTGCTGGTTTTCCCTGTTATATATATATATATATATATATATATATATATATATATATATATATATATATATATATATATATATATATATATATATATATATATATATATATATATTTATATAGGGCTCAAAATTGCGACTGTTTTGGGCGCATATGCACCTGAAATTTTATCTATGCGACCTCAAAATATATTTGGGAGCATTTGTGCGAGTGCACAAAATTGTTGCGTGCGACCGACCGGTTTACACTGCAAAATGTTCACCGCATGCGCAGATTTAGGACACATTCACACAGAATGCATCTTTGCACTTGAAACGCAGCGCTCAGGAACAGTTTAAAACTGTTGCCATGTCAACTTGCTGCAGTAAACAAAGCCCGCAATGCTTGCCCCGCCTTCGCGCTCTTTTTATTGGCCCACTGCGCTAGAACTGATCGCAAATAGATTGGTCAAAATCCGCTGTCAATCACTCAGTCAATGCCTTCTGCCTTAAGATGACAGGAGAGCTACAACCACGAAAATGTAAAGCGCTGAAGGTGAGAATGAAAACAACACTGTCAGATTTTGTTTTTGAACACCACCTAAAGCAACAAATAATGGCTCATCTGATTACAGATAATGTAGTGAATGTTAATCCACAATCTACATTTGTCGAAGAGTGGATAAAAGACTTCCAGTGGCTTCAAGTCTGCTATGAAAATAACTAAAGCATTCACTGTAAAGTCTCATTTCAAGTAACTGTTTGCCTCATCTACACATTTTAAGCACAAGATGTTCTGTTTAATCCTTCATTTAATCGCCAGTTCCTGTCAGTCGTGCAGCTAACTTTTACTAAGTAAAAGTTAACACCAAAAGGGCTTGCACTGACTAAGATTAAACTAATATTGCAGCTCATGAGACCGGTATTGCTATTAAAATGACGTATACAAATAATAAGGTATATGTCAAAAGCATCTGTGCAATATCAGACATCACCTGTGAGAACACAGCACGTTAACAGATTCATTCATGTCAAGTAGTGCGTGCAGGGCCGGTGAGCGGTCCGTCTGTGTATCTTTTGGTCACTCAATTATGTTAAAAAAATGTATTTTCTTGTGATAACGGGATTTCGTTGAGACATATTTTCCTCCAGCAAGCATATATGTTTTTTGCTTGTTAGTTTTGATTAGTGTTGATTTCAAATGCAATAAATCTGTTTATATAAAACTTAGCAACGGTGCCCATAATTGGTGGGTGTGACTAAATTTTGATTGGTGCGCCTAAATTTTTAAAGTTAGGAGCACCAGTGCTACCCAGCAAAAAGGTTAATTTCGAGCTCTGTTATATTTACTGTTATTGACTAAAGTTTTAATCACAATTAAGAGGTTAAGTGAAATAAAATGGCATCAAATTACGGCAGGCGAATGTTAACATTACTTTGATTAAGCTTGAACTTGACTTAGCCTGAGAGTTAGCCTGCCCCAGACCAGGCTAGTTTCCCAGCATAGGTTGCCATAGTAACTGTGTTTGAACTATCGTAAATTTGATTTATGAAACAGAATCTACCATTAATAAACCTGACTTACCAAAATAAGCCTGGCTTATTCTATAAGCTTGATTTATGGAATAGCCCCCAGGGGGGCTAATAATTCTGACTTCAATTGTATGCATCATGATATATCCATCTATTCAAATATCCTAATATGGTATATATTATTATTATTATTATTATTATTATTAT
Source organism: Danio kyathit (assembly GCA_903798195.1). Classification (NCBI taxonomy): domain Eukaryota; kingdom Metazoa; phylum Chordata; class Actinopteri; order Cypriniformes; family Danionidae; genus Danio; species Danio kyathit. Next base: position 56,101,275 of record LR812533.1, on the reverse strand, counting down.
TATTATTATTATTATTATTATTATTATTATTATTATTATTATTATTATTTTGGCGACGCAGTGGTGCAGTAGGTAGTGCTGTCGCCTCACAGCAAGAACATCGCTGGGTCGCAGGTTCGAACCTTGGCTGGGTCAGTTGGCGTTTCTGTGTGGAGTTTGCATGTTCTCCTTGCGTTCGCATGGGTTTCCTCCGGGTGCTCCGGTTTCCCCCACAGTCTAAAGACATGCGGTATAGGTGAATTGGGTAGGCTAAATTGTCCGTAGAGTATGAGTGTGAATGAGTGTGTGGATGTTTCCCAGAGATGGGTTGCGGCTGGAAGGGCATCCGCTGCGTAAAAATGTGTTGGATAAGTTGGCGGTTCATTCCGCTGTGGCGACCCCAGATTAATAAAGGGACTAAGCCGAAAAGAAAATGAATGAATGAATGAATTATTGTTGTTTAAATTAACTTTAAGTTGTTTATCAGTGTTAAGCAAGGCTTCTTTTGTTAATGAAAACTCTGGCCAAATCTTACCCAGCTGCTCAGAATATAAATTATTATAAGCCTATAGTTGTGTATTTAGTTAAAACAAGAACATATTTTTAGGTGGACTGTAATTTTGTTTAATTATACACACAAATCCTTAGTTCACCTTTACAAAAGAGCTGCTTAACATGATTAATCTCTTTTTAAAGGCTTGGGAAGATAATAACAGTGTTTTGATAGTTGCTTACATGTAAATGTTTATAATAAATGTTTTACTTCTCCAAATGAGGCGTGATTAAAAACATTGCCAGCCCATAAGAATCCAACTTGATTTAAAGAGCTTGATGAAATATATATTCACATCGGTTTACAGTGCATTATTAATGTTAGCAGACACAACTTTTGAGTTATCGTTTATATTAGCATCAAGATGAATAAACTCTGTGCTGTAGTAGCACTGTTTATTATTAGTTCATGTTAATTAGATGTCAGCCAATATTTAATAATTCAATATATTGCGATAATGAACATGCACAGTAATGATTTCAGAGGCACTTCATAATACAGTGAATAATTATTATTTAAACTTTTGTGTGTGTCTTTTAATAATAATGCAATTGTTGCACTTCTGTGTTCATCACATCAGCAAATGCTTGACAATTCAATAGCTGATTTATTTTCAGACATTCACATTTTCACAAGTTAATCTGGCCTACAGCATTGACAACTCTGACTATTTATAGGCCTGTTTTTCCATTAACACTGTACAGCAAGTTTACATTTGTTAACATTCAATGTAATGACAACTGCGAGAGCTTTTATTAACCTTTGGGAATGTAAATTTCTTAGTTACTAAGACGGCTTCATAAAGCATTCAAATAAAAAGTCATCATCATTTTATTACTTGAAGTTAATAGCTAGTCAATTTCAATTGTATTTTTTAATTTACTTTAACATCATAGACTGTAAAAGATATGGACGTAGTATTCGTGACGCCACCCATAGCTTTCTGAAGAGCACAAATGAAGCTACAAGTGGGCGTGGCCAACCGCCGCCATTTTGTCATTGCGCCTACTGGGGGTTACCAAAAAAGGGCAAAGAGGCGGAGCTTGAGCGGAGCTGCAGATGCCTGCTAGCATTTTTCTTTGGGAGAAACGCTTAATGCGTTATTACCTGCGACTCATTTGTGTTCTGACCACATGTGCTTGGTTGTGTACTATATCAATAAAGTGTTTAGTATTTTAAAAAACTGTTGTAATACATTGAGCCACTAAACATTGTTCATACAATGTTTTTCTACTGGAGGAAAACGCAAATTACTTCCAAACATTTCAGATAGAGGCTGCGTCCGAAACCGCATACTTCCATACTATACAGTACGGTAAAATCAGTATGCGAGCCGAGTAGTATGTCCGAATTCATAGAATTCGAAAATCAGTATGCGAGAAGTACCCGGATGACTTACTACTTCCGGCGAGATTCTGAAGTGCGCATCCCATGCACGCTGCGCTATCCCATGATGCTCCGCGAGAGAATTTATGAATGGAAATGAATCGACGCAACTGACGCAGGTAGGTCACGTGACCATGACAAAATGGCGGATGTAGTACGTCCGAATTCCATTCATACTTCTTACATTCATACTGTATAGAACGTACTTTTCTAACGGCCGAGTAGTACGTTTAAATTCAAATGCAGTACCTACTGAGTAGTAGGCGGTTTCGGACGCAGCCATAGTCTGTATTAATAAATGCAAGACTATTGATGAAATCCAGGCATAACACTGTATGAAAACACTTCAGATGACTGTTCTAGAGCCTACAGCTAATCAATCTGTCTGATTCTGGAGTGCATTAAAACTCAAAATAAATTATAAATGATAAACTATCTTAAAACATACATTTATAGATAAGTATATAAGAATTTCACTCACCTGGGAGGCCACTTGAATGGTTTGTGAGCACAATTAAGTGCACACAGCATGCCATATCATCTGAGAAGTGTAGGAAATAATTTCAAAATGCAGTTGACTGTGTAAAGCCACATAAAACAAAACAAAAATACGATGTATATGCCGAGTTCAGCAGCTAATCAGCCGGAATTAGCTGAGGTGACGTGACGGCGAGCAGCGAGACCTAGCTGTCACCCAAGTGGCCACATCCTTAATTATGCAGACTTAATATATCTTAATATAAATGAAGTTAATGAGTTATAAAAAATTCATATGAAGTGTAATATTGGCTATATACACCAAAACCATATTTTGTATTAGACTGTAAACGCCCTTTTTGGCCTCTATTATGGAGCCAGGACTAGTGGAATTGCAGTTCCATGAATTGCAGTTTTAGTTACTTCCGTATTAGCTTCACGAGGGAGAGCAAGATGTTGCTGCTGGTTTAACATATACCAATGAATATGGCTATTTTTCATTGTTGATTTGATCTCATTAACAAACGTTTACTAATGATACTTTAAGTGTTACACTGCACAAAATGCTGTTCCTAGTTTTTATCTCGTTTCTAGTTTAAATATCTAAAAATTCTTCAATCAAGATGATTTTTTTAGACAAGCCAAAAAATGTGATCTTGTTTTCAGAAATAAGGAGTCAAAATGAAGTGAGTTTTTCCTTAAAACATGCAAAGTAATCTGACAATGGGGTAAGAAAAATAATGCTAATGTAAAACGATGGATGATGGCATCGTCGGCCTAGGCAGATGTGAATTAATTATTTATGAATAATTAATTAATTCATAATGAATTAATTATTTGTTGCCTACCGTTTCAACTACCTGACCCCCATGGTCTTTGTTTTACCCATAACCAAATCATTAATAAATAAAAGATAAGTTACACACAAATTACCACCTGTCAATCACTTTTTACACGGGACTCTGGCATGAGTAGGCAGAGTGATCTGTGTCGTTATAATGGCATCGACAAACTTGGTTGGTAAAAGGTGCACAACCAACAGGAACCAACCAACAGTATCTGAGGTTTACACTAAAATTACTAAGTACAAGCGTGAAAACGAAAGATTGAAGCAGTGTACTGACGCTGTAACACGATACCTGATACATTCAAAACACCAAAGAGTCATTAGATAGAGACAAGATTAATTAAATATCACGTTTAACAACTATAGTGAGATGAAATCCAGCCTTGATAAACTGTCCGATGTGCACTGCTCTCTGGGGTTTTGTGCTCAAAGCACCCGCTGACTGCTGGAGCTCAGACGAGCGCATATGCTGCAGCGCAACACAGAGTGTGTGTGTGTGTGTGTGGTCACGTGACGTGCGGTTTCAGCAGTATAGTGTGGAAGGAGGGCTTTTTTTAGAAATCCTACGTGAAACGCCAGTGTGGACATGTATTGTTTTCGTTCTAAAATGCCATTTTAAGACTAAGATGTTTAGTCTTAGTTAACGGGGCCTGAGTGTGTATTTTTTGCGAGTGGGTTGCTGTTGCAACGGGGGTGGGGCGGAGGATTGCAATGCCAGCTCAGCATCGTAATGTCTATCGCCATTGGCGATGAACGATGGCATCATCTATCAACCCAACCCTAGTATCTGGGTGCAGCCTTGATGATGCAAGCTGAGATTGCATACCTCAGTGATGCAATGTCAGACATCATACACTTACCAGTGACAAGGGGTGGGGTAGGGTCCATCGCGATCCATCGCCTCGCCCCCGTGAAAAACCCGCTCGTGAAAAATACACACTCAGGCCCCGTTTACACTAATACAGCTTACTTTTAAAATGGCATTTTAGAACGAAAATGACCCACGTCCACACTGGTGTTTCATCTAGCATATCTGAACAGCCCTCCGTCCACTGAAAACGCACACACACACACACACACACACACACACACACACACACACACACACACACACACACACACACACACACACACACACACACACACACACACACACACACACACACACACACACACACACACACACACACACATTGTCATGCGCTTGCCTGAGCTCCAGAGAAGTGTACGTCGGACAGTTCTATCAAGGATGATAGTGGATCGCATCTTACTATAGTTGTTAAACTTGATATTTAATTAATCTTGTCTCTATCCAGGGCTTAATTTGTGCCGGAACACGCCGGATTCGGATCCTCATTTTACCGATCTCCCTCCTCAAACGCCCTCCTCCCCTGTCCACTGTTCATTTTCACTTCGTTCCGCGACTCCCCAACCCTCTTCACTTTCGTCTGCGACACCTTAGCGCCACTCACTTTTGTCCACGAGCAACCCCCGCACCGCTCACTTTCGTCCGCGACACGCCTCCGCCATCCACCGCACTAAACAAATGACTGACACGGATCACTCTGCCTACTCATGCCAGAGTCCCGCGGAAAAAGTGATTGACAGGTGGTAATTTGTGTGTAACTTATCTTTATTTATTTATGATTTGGTTATGGGTAAAACAAAGACCAGGTAGTTGAAACGGTAGGCTACAAATAATTAAATCGTTATGAATTAATGAATTATTCATAAATAATTTATTCACCTCCGCCTATGAAGACGCTCCATCGTCCATCGCGATGTTTCACATTAGACATCGTACGATGCTAAATTGGTCAACATCACCCAACCCTAGGGTGGGGTTAGGTGAGCGCATTAAAAAGCATTGCATGCAGCTCAGATTGCATTGCACCAGGTCTGCATCCAGATCCCTCTCGATTATTTTGCTTGCTTTAAGGAAAAACACTTCATTTTGGCTTATTATTTCTGAAAACAAAACCATATTTTTTGCTTCCTGATTTAGGACTTACTTAAGTAAGAAAAGCCTTTTTTCAGCATACATGTTGTATTTTATCATCATTTTGCCATTTAGTTAGTTTACTCTAACAGGTTTAATAACCACAACATACATAGTGTATTGATTTATTGTTTGTTGAACATAGTCTCTCTTGCAGCTAGGGTCAATATCATGATAATACCATATATCATGATAAAAGCTTCAGCAAGTAATCACAGTAAGAAAATCTGATAGCCTAACTAAAGTTGTTAACGAATGAAACCCTGTTGTAAAATGTCACTGAAACTTCTCCAAATGTATGTATTTATTATTTTTTAAAGGATATCTCATCAACCCCAAACACTTTACAGCCGGAATGAATGCAATCTGGTGTAAATTGCGTAAGTGAACTGTTATTGATGACACGAGTGTGCGTGTTGTTGTATAACTCATTTCTTCATTATGTCTCCACAGTAATTGCCTTCAGCAAGCAGCTTGTATTCTTCACTTCTCTGAGAATTAATCCTCAGCTAAAAAAAGACAAGCGCTGCTGTGAATGTATTAAAAGTTGGGTAGTAAAACCAAATGAGCTTCTCATATCAGCCAAATTGACCCGTACTAGTTTAACATCCATATAAAACTGACCAATCCTTGCAGAAACTCTAAATTAAATCTACCAATCCTGGCTTAACGTTTATTTCACAAAGACCTGCCTTGCATGTCAAATTGATAAATCCTGGATTAATATTCATATCAGAATGGATCGCCGTATCAGCCTGGCCAATGTTGGCAAAGCTAATTCCACTTTAATCCGTCTTTCAGGCCAAGGTTAGAATGTAAAAATAGGATGTTGTTTGTTTGTAACTCCACTGAATGTCAGTCGTAATTACATCCATGACCTCAGATGTTCAAAATCAAGCATGTTAGACTTAAGTGAAATAAAACATTGATTCCTACATCTTCTGATAACTGCTTGATGATGACATAAGTTGGCGGTTCATTCCACTGTGGCGACCCCTGATTAATAAAGGGACCAACCCGAAGGAAAACTAGTAAATAAATGAATGAAATTTGGACATTTGACTTTCTAGTGACAAAATGTTTACTGCACATGCTAGCGTGAGTGTCAGGATCCCACAATTATTCTTCCTGCTGATGCTTTACGTTAGGGCTGCACAATATTGGAAAAAAAAATAATAATAAAAAATCAGATATTGCAATAATTTGTTTTTCTGCAGTATATATTGCGATATGAGCATAATTTCACAAGATAACTATTAATTCATGATTTAACATTGATTGGATGATTTTCTAAGGGAGTGCATCTGCATAAAATATACAAAATCACAGCTTAAAAAACAATAGAACAAGGATACAAATGACCAAAATGGCTTTGGCTGGAGTCTTACAGTATTAGGGTACAAAATGAAAATGCAAAATAACACTGTATAATCTTCATTGTATAGATAAGCACAATCCATCTTTGTTAAAGCAAAGTTTTATAATTTCTTGTGTCCAAACCTGCTTTAAATTTGATTGAAATTGAAGAATCAGAAGCCTTAAAAACAAATCTAAATAAAAATCTTTGATTCTGCAGGGCTCAAAATTGCGACCATTTTGGTTGCATATACGCCTAGGCCTGTCACGATATCTATTTTTTGTTGTACGATATATTGCACCAAAATATATTGCGATAAACGATATTATTTTCATTTAAGACCATTTTATGCCATTTATTATATAATGACAATGTAATATGACAATGAATGACAATATAATATCACAATGCAAGTACACTCTTTCAAAAAACACACAATATTTTATTCTTAAGAATATTTATTTTAATTATAGTAATTTTAACAATTCAATAATTAGGCATTGGAATCAGAATGTGAAAACGCATACCCTAAATGAATAATAATTAGTGTTAACAAAAAAGTGCAAGGTGAAAAGTAGTATATCTGCTACCAGATCTATTTTCAGTTGTCAGACATCCACATGAAAATATGCTATCGTAATTTATAGTACTGTAAATACTATAGTGTTTTTAACAATACTGACAACTCCAGTAGAGGTAGAAATGTTGCACAATCAGTTAAAATGTTGCTAGAATTGTTTTTATGTATGGGCGATATATATTGCATCACTAAAAATAATTGAATTGATGTCTATGTGTTGTGCGATAAGTCAATATATTGATTATTGTGACAGGCCTATATACGCCCAAAATTTAATCTATGTGACCCTAATAATATATTTGGGAGCAATTGTGCGACTGCATATAATGGTTGTGGTGCGACCTGTTTTAATTTTTTCTAAAGACGTGCTGAATCGGTCTTCCCTGCCGCTATATTGGTTCATATTAGCTGTCAATCACTCAAGGCTTTCCGCTGTCAGATGACAGGGAGCTTTTGTGACCGAGAGAAATGCAAACGGCTGAAGAGCGTAAAGTTACACAGGTTTGCAAACCCCACCTAAAGTTACAAATAATGTCGCCGATGACAGCGATCATGTGGTGAATGTTGATCTGCCAGCCGATATCAATCGAGTGTTTTCGGAGAAGGTGGCCGCATCTCGATGCGTTGCATTCACTGCCTGTTCAGCGCAAATGTCCGCTAAATGTAAAATCTAACACTGTACACATCATCGCCAAAGAAGCTCACCTTTACTAAGTTTAAACTGAAACTGCGGCTCATAACAAAGAACAAGAATCCTGCTCTGCCCCGCTTATGTATTGGGTCGGCTGACTTGCCTGCTTTTTTCCCACAAACACAGAAAATGTAAATCAGAGCATAATGAGACTGAGCATTGAAAATGACACAAACCCAAACCAAAACTTTTAAAGAGTGACAGAAGTGAGCTTCATTTTTGTTTGATGCCAACCATAAATGTATTTTTCATAAAGTAACAGTAAGACTTTTTATAGCACATAACTCACATTCAAGCACATCTAAGGTATTATTGACATCATCGTCACCATTAATATTTTATAATTATTACACATTTATTTTAGAATTATTGCACAGATATCAATAAGTCATCACAGCGTTAGTTAGATAGTTGTTGTGGTTTTTGTTAGTCCTGATTGATGTTGTTTTCAATTTCAATAAACCCCTAATATACAATTTGCAGTGGTGCTCATTCATTTTTGGTGGTGCTTCTAATTTTTTTCTGGTACTCCTAAATATTTGCAGCTGAACTGTTTTATGAGTTACTATAATCCCAGTTTGACATTGCAGATCCTGCGATGTGACTACTGCAGATTCGCTGGTTGCGATATCGATGCTGAAACAATATATTGTGCAGCCCTATACTTAACGTCTAACCTTATACATTTGTCACCTTAAAGTCTTGATTTTACGGTTTGGTAGCTTATAAAAGCTTAGTTCTGTTTTTTTTTTTTGTTTTTTTTTAAGCTTGTTTGCTGTACGCCATCTCACACAGCAGCATTGTTTTGCTTTGGTTATAAGTCAGAAATAAGGCCGCCTCCCGCAATAGAAAGTCAATGGAGAGGGTTGGATTGCTTTCCACCTCTGTGTGGGCGTGGCTTAAATGGCTGCATTTACACTGCATGGTTCAAGTGACCCAATTTTGATATTGTTTTTATTTGTGGCACAGATCATATATGGCCCACATATGTTTAAGCAGGAAAAATAGATCACAAGGGTTCTGATTTTTTCAGATCAGATTCAGGCCTGTTCAATATGAAACTTCTCAATTCAAGTTGCATGTTAGGGCTGCACGATATTGGAAAAATCTAACATTGCAATATTTTGTTTTGCTGCGATATATATTGAGATTGGCATTTCTGTGTGGAGTTTGCATGTTCTCCCCGTGTTGCCATGGGGTTTCCTCTGTGTGCTCCGGTTTCCCCCACAGTCCAAACACATGTGCTTGAAATTGGATTAACTAAATCGGTTGTCGTGTATGTGTGTGTGAATGTGAGAGTGTATGGGTGTTTCACAGCACTGGATTGCTGCTGAAAGAGCATCTGCTGCGTAAAACATGCTGGAACAGTTGGCGGTTCCTTCTGCTGTGGCGACTCCTAATAAATAAGGGACTAAGCTGAAGGAAAATGAACGAATGAATGATCTTCATGAGTCCCAAACCTTAAATCTCAAATACATTGACAGAAGAAGCTTTTATATTGACATGTTAACAAGAGATAGAGAGAGAGAGATAATATAAAATAATAATATATAATACTATATATATAATGTTTCACCTACCATTATATAAGGGGGGCGCCCCGCCCTCCCAACTCGAAAGTTCCGGGTGTCTCCCGCAAATGCATAGAGACTCCAGGATGCCCGCAAACAAATGATAATCTCCCGGAAATCGCGCGTCTACCACCCGGCCCTCAGATACGTCCCGCGTCCCTCCCCGCTCTTCAGATATGTCGCGCACATCCCATACTGTGATCTTTGATGCGAGCGGAGCTATCTCCTCTATCTAGTGTCTATGACCTCTCGCGGAGGCTCTGCGTGTCTTCCGCAAATTCATACCGGCTCCGTGATCCCCCAAAATGAATTAAAATACCCTGAAATCATGGCGACGAGAGTGAATGAGAAAGTGAACAGATCGCGAGAGGCTCAGTGATGGTCTAAACATTACATTTGATAGGTTAAATGAATAGAGCAGTAAAGATATCGCTCATTGAGAGATCTGCTGTCAATAGTTGGAGACGAGCAAAATATTTGAATGGTCCTGCATGTATTTAGGCCTTTTTACATAGAACAACTGAACGTTCTGTGTTTTTGACAATATTACAAATTCACTAAAAGCTGGCTGGAATTATTATATAAAATTTTTTTAACATAAATATTTAATAATATAACTTCTTGTAATACACTCATTGCTATAAG